>JANHGB010052894.1:13425-60174 GCA_026283785.1 Coracopsis vasa
CCCTACAGGCCCTTGTCCAAAGCCCCTCTCCAGGTTTCCTGCAGCCCCTTTAGGCACTGGAGCTGCTCTGAGGTCTCTCCTTAAGGAGCCTTCTCTTGTCCAGGCTGACCCAGCCCAGCTCTCTCAGCCTGGCTCCAGCACAGAGCTGCTCCAGCCCTCACAGCATCAGTCATCCTCATCAAGCACTTTGATTTTGTGGGGTTTTCCATTCTTTTAAACATCTGATTTTCCTTAATAACAACATAAAATCTCTCTTCTCCTTAGTGCTAATTACTCCTTCTTATTCTTTTTTTTGTTAATCCCATATCAGCGTATTGTACCTGCTGCATAATCTTAGCTCGTCTTCCAAACATCACGAATGTTTGTTCTGAGCTGGGCTGCTAACCTTTGTGTGCACTGTGGGGTACAAACAGGCAGGATTAGGAGCTGGAAATGCAAGTGCAATAGATGTTTTTCCCAGCAATGTACTGAACAGAACCCTGTAATTTCATATCCCTTGGCAAGGTTTTCATTTAGCTCTGAATTAAGTTGTCAATTGGTCATTATTTTCTTTCTCTTTCTTTGTTTTCTTCTCTTTTCTTCTTTTCCTACCTGTTATTCACAGCAGCCTATGGAGCCTTCCTGAGGAAGAGTAATTTGGATAAAAGTGTGTCTTATAAGTTTGCAGTGATAAAAGCATAGTTTGCCATTTAAAAATAATAGCTTTTTAACAGAGAGAGTGGTTAACCCTTGGGGCAGGCTCCTGAAGGCAGTGCCAGGCTTAGTCACTTATAGACTGAGATGGGGGATGCTCCTTTCTGGACATCTGTGGGCACCAGGAATTGTTTTGCAGTCTATATTAAGGAGGTGGATGGTTAAGATGATCACAATGAGCCTTTATTGTCCAATAATACTTCCAGAAGGTTTTCTTTTAAAGGAAATGATAGTTGTTTCATTATAAAGGAGTTTTTCAGGCTTTTGGACTGCAGCATGGTCCCTCATTCTGATGAAACCGGGCCCGTTGTGTGCTCTTTTATCCTTCATTCCTCTTACTTTTTGCTGTGCGATGGAACAGTTTATGTCAGCTCCCAAAATGTTTCTCCCTCCTGCTGTAAGCAGGTCTTGTTTTTCCAGCTGACATTGGACTTGTAGGTGCGATTGCTTTGAGTGGATTTGGAGGAACTGTCAGGATTCCATTAATTTTCCTTTCCCCACTGATTTGCTGTGTGGGGCTCTTTATTTTCTTACGCTTTTCTCTTTTCAGTGCCTTTGTGAAGCACCCTGAGATGATTCTCCTGATGATGAATGGCAGAGGCACTAATTATCTCTGCCAGATGAGCTGGGACAGGGACTTGGTAGCAAACCTTAACCTTCCAAACCACGTCAGCTCCGGGCTCTGCAGAGCAGCCATTCGCATCCTGGGTTTCTGCCAAGAGCCAGGCTCCGTGCCTGCCGAGGCCACGTCCATGGCTTAGATGGCTTCTGCAACAGATGCGTGTCCTTCAGGACCCATTAGCACCTTCTGCTTGCCCTGGATCTTGTTGGGTTCAGAGCAGCAAATCAGTGGTGAAATGCTCTTTATGCTCAGCCTGTTCCCGGGAGCTGCTGAGATCCGGTCTTTCTCTGGCAGCAAGGGAAGCAAATTAAATGAAGGCCGGATTACCATGATCTCTATATACATGAGGGATTTGTAGCTTTTGTTAACAACCTTGTTTCATGGTTGCAGCCATGTAAGACCATTCCCTTCTTAATTTTAAGCAGGGCAGTCTCCCTCGAAGCCCTTGTTCTGCGTTACAGCCCTAGTTTATCAAAGCACTGAGATTTAAATGTTTGCATAAGCAGACATACATGCTGAAGTGCTTGGCTGGGCAGCAGTTGCATTTAAGAACCTTCTCAATTGCAATGAATTGAGTTATAATTGTCCCCCGTGAACTCCCAGGGCATTTTATTGGTGTAAATTTCCCATTTCCCTTTCTGTGCCTTTATAAGAGGGCTGCTTGACCAGCCCAGTCCTTTCTGCTCTTCCTTGAGAGTTGCCTCAAGCTGCACATCCTCCAGCATGCTGCTTGTCAGTTAAGTTGGGAAGTTCCCCTTGGTGTCTGTATCTATGGAGAGCTGGGTTCATGAAGCACCTGGGTTGAACCAGAGCCTATTTTCTCCTTGGTGTTACTGTCAGTGAGTTCTCTCCAGCTCATCTGAGGTGCTCCCAGCCGTGTGCTCAGTGCTGGTTGGAGGATGCAGTGTATTGGGTTGTCTCCATCCTTGTTATTTTACTGATTGAATCAGTTGAACTGTTACCCTGATAGGGCTTCATGCTGCTATAAATGAGCTGTCCTGTGCCAAGGCATCTGTCCATGTTCCTGACAGCAATTGCTCAGCATGATGGGTTGCCTCTCTTCACATGAGCCTGGATCTGAAATGACACTCAACTGGTTTCATTAGGCGAGGAGATTGTCTCTGTCCCCTTCCCCTGTCTCAATATCCAGGAAACGGGAATATCTTGTGTCTTATGTTGCCATCTTCAATCTGGCCTGCAGAGCAGTTTCCTCATGCCTGTTTTACTTCAATGCTTTACATGTGGGTTGGTGTTTGAGGGAGCTGCAGTGGGGTATTTCCAGTTTGCTGGTGGAGTCCATGAGCGCAGGTTTCTCTCCAAGGCTCCTTCTGTTGTTCCCCATTAACAGAATGTCACGTGTGGCTGAATCTGCCCACACCCCCCTCTGCTGCACTTCATCATGGGGTGCAGGTACTGTAGTTGCAGTTACACGCTCTGGGGGTGCCTCACCCTTTGCAGTGCACTATGCTGAGGCCCTGGGGCTGTGTGCAGCTGAGTCCCAGCCTGTTGCAGGAGCAGCTTCCAGGAGATGGATGTGTTGCAGCAGTTGTGGATGGCTCTGAGCGCTGCAGCAGCAGAAGGATGCTCTGCTAAACCACGAGGGTACATCACAAGAGCACTCGACTCCTTTGGGGCTTTTGCCAAAAAGGGGCAATTAAACTTTGGTCTTGTGGATGCCACCACCAATTCCCAAGGGAGACTGCAGGGACGGGTAGAGTTCCATGTGAAATAAACAGGCACACAGGAAAGGATCTTGTCTTCATGCCTTGGAGCACCTCCTGAATAACAGATGGCTGCAGAATGCTGGCAGACAAGCAGCACAACGCTGTCCTGGTGGGGATCAGCATCTTCCAGTAAGTTTTAGGAACTTGTCTAATTCCCAGTAACCCCATCCCTGTTCCTGTTTGGAGTGGATAGAAATGAAACCCACTTTGGTATTTCAGTGCTCTTCCCTGTGCACAGAGGCTCCTCTACAGTCTGGTTTAGGTTCACTGATCATATTTTCCTCAAGGTCTGGTACCCAAAACCTGCCTATTTTTCATTCTTCTTCGTTTCCCTGCTGTCCTGCCCCCGTCAGCCACGCGCTGGCACTGGCGCCTGCTCCATCAGAGTTAGCTGGGGAGTTTGTTACTCTGAAAGACACAAAGTTCTCCCAGTTAGCATCGTCTCTAGGCTCCTTTCCCTCACCTCCCCCTTGCCCTGTTGGTGCCCTGGGGTTTTAAGAAGGAAGATGCATCGTGATGCAGATGTGTTTATTGAAATAGATACAGAAGGAGGAAAATACAGGATATAAAACACTACCTCACAGCTGGAACAGTGCCCTGAGCTCCCAGCACTCTCAGCTATTTGGGATGTATGCTTCCTGAGCGAGGCATGCCAGTATTAACCAGGCTCCTGCTGAGCTCCTGGTTTTCCAGTCCATCACCAGCTATGCCTAGAGGAGGGATCTTCTTCAAAAGGAAAGGTAAGGCAGCAAATCCGTTACTGCCTCCAAGCTCTCTCCCATCGGTCCAAGGCTGTGGGGATGATACCTGAAGCTGACAGAGAAGTCAGGCATTTTTGTTATTTCTATGGAGACTGCAGTTATCCCAGTGATTCCCTGCTTGGTTTTCAGCTCCTGAACTTGGTGCCTTTCCCATTCCCATGCATTGCAGGTGTGCCCTCTCCCTGGGATCAGCCCTGGTTTCCCATGTGCAGCATGAGCTGGACAGTCTGGGGCCACCAGGCATTCCTTGCAGGAGAAGCAAGGCGGCCTGTGAGGAGGCAGGATCTTCTGAAGGCAGGAGAGAACAGAAGCAAGTTGTGCTTGGTCTGGCCAGGGAAATGCAGAGGTTGCTCATGGGTGAAGGTGCAGAAACAAGCAGCTCTGCTGGGGAATAACTGTCAGATAACTTCCGTGTCCGGCCTGGCCATGAGCATCACACGCTGTGAGGGGACCACAGGGCAGCATCCTCATGCCACAGCCACGTGTGCACTTGACTTGCTGCCACAAGAAGCAATGAGCTGTTTCTTTGCTGTTTTCCTGCTCTAAATGAAGGGAGAATCTTGATAATGTTTGTGATGATTTGAATAAATACCTTGTACTCGTTCATTAGTGGCGCGGGTCTCACTGGTTGTGGTGGGTACTCTCTGTGTACCCAGTTTTGCTGTCATTTATTCTGCTGTATTTAATAACGTGATTTTCCTTGCTGCCTTTGCAGTACTTGATCGGTAATGATAACTGTTGACAAAGATCAGTTTAGGTTATAAATGTGAACCCGTGCTGTGCCCTTAATGGAATGTCCTGGTAACATTTAAGAACGATGATAAAACCCACTAATGTCTGTCTCTTAGCTGAAGGAGTGATGGGTGTTCCCAGCTCAGGCATCCCGACGGGCAGGATGCGGGCAGCAGGACTCACCTCTGCCTGTCATGTTTGCAGTGACTGCTCGCTCCTCAGGGGCTCTTTGTTCCCAGCTGTCTCAGATGCACAGAACAGCATGAGACAGGTAGCGCTCAGCTGCCTTCCTCCTTTCGTGGGTCCTGTCCTCTTCCTTTTGATAGCACATTTCAGTGGCTGTGACATCTACATAAACAGCTTCTGCCTTTATGCAAGTGTCTAGCAAAGCACCTCTGAGAAAGCAGAGGCTGGTGTGGATCCTGGTGCAGCCGCAGACCAAAAACCCCCTTTCATGCTGAAGAAAATCCTCTCCTGCTTTAAAAGATCAAGAAAATCTTCCTATCACAGACACCATGAGCTTGTCCATGAACCTGCTCATCGGTTGTTGCTTCCTGGGTTGGATGTGTCCCTCTGCGGGTGAAGCCGAGCTCCTTGCTGCACGCAGGAGGGCTTGGACACGGGTGCCATGGCTGGGGATGTGGGTGCGTGGGCCAGTGGCCTTTCTCCTGCAGCTTGGCTGTCAGCGGCACTCGTTGCTTTATGGAACATCAAAAGTGTCATTGACTTGCCTGCGGTGGAGGCGGTGAGGGTGGGTTCTGTGCTCCTTTTTAATGTCATTGTGTTTCATCTTAGCAAAGGTTAATTTTCCATTCTTCCCTCACTCTGCTTTTCTCTCTTTTGTCAGCAAGTTCTTTGTTGTTGTTTCCCGAAAGGAGCCGGCAGCTCTGTGCTGTAATAGCTGTGCTAGCAACCGTACCTCTCTGCTGTGGGCTGTGTGATACTGTAGGTCCCATATGAATGCTGATTTACCCTTTTGATGAGGAGTTCCTACCACTAGGACTTTTCTCTGTGCAGTTATTTTCAGTACCTATTCCTAGGCAGATTATGCCAAGCTTATGGTGGCAGAATTATTTGACAGCATCCCTTAATATTTCAGCATCTAGTAAAGAACCCAAATCCTGAGGATATTTTGCAGTTTGCTTTCTCTTTAATCTCTTCTTTTTGTTGCCCAGAGCAGGAAATAGATTGTGTAGCTCTTAGCCTTGATAACATCATGGTAGCGTCCATCTCATTTGATCTGAGACCATTAAGTGTTGAAGACAGGGAAAATAACAGAGGGAGGGTGAGCATTGAACCAAATAATTGTATAAATGCCAAACTAAAACCAGCCTCATCCTTGGTGCAGTGTCCTTTTGCCAGGAATTAGTGAGATGTGTGTTCCAAGTAATGGATTTTCCCAAGGGTGATGGTGGGGAAAGAGTTGAGTAAAGCATACGTACGTAAGAGACCAACATTGGGTAGGTACCACTTAAAAGGCAGCCTTGCTTTCTCAAATTAATGGACTTTGTCAGCTGGAATACAGTATATATTGAAACCCTTGAGAGCTGAAGGGCTCCTCCATGCGCACTGTTCCCCTCAACTTCAGTTGGAGAGACCGGCTTTAATTGTTTTCCTGGGGGTAGCAGTCTGGTTTGGTGCCTGGTTTTGGTCAGCTGCCAGCCAGCAGAAGTCAGTGATTTATTTGTGTTGGGAAGGGGAAGGTTCCAGCCCACCAGAGCTGCCCCAAGCCCCTTGGCACTTGAGGGAAGCTTGGGATGGTTCCTGGGCTGTTCCTTGTCTGATGCAGCAGAGTCCTTACTAAAACCAAACAGCTTTTGTTTGTCACTGCCCATTTGGCAGAGGTGTAAACAGCTGCCCAAGGAGATAGAGACAGAGGCAAATTGATTCACAGCTCGTTCTCAAAAGCGTTGACAATTTATTGCTGTATCAATTATTTAATGTATTATTATTTATTACTGTGCGGTTATTTAATGCAGGGTGCGCATAGTCTGAATGTGAGGAGTTTGTCCATGTGCAGTGGGATTGCCTGGGTGCAGTCACATCTGCTGAGGAGCATGGGTGAAAAGCGTATTTAGCCAATGGAAAGTAAGCTAAAAGTGCAGTTGTTGTAAAACATACCCTGAAAACGTGCACTGTGCTCAGAATTGCATCCACGGTTACCCAGCACTTGGGTAGGGATGCAGCAGAGGAGCCTGGGGGTGAGCATGGGGGAGCAGTGAGCTGATTCCTCACCTCAGGTTTATGTTGTGCCAATGCTGATGTTATTTTGCATTAGGTATAGTCCCACTTTGGCTCCTGTGTGGGGTTTCTCTCAGGGACATGCAGGAGACTTCACCTGCAAATTAGCAAATCCCCACCTGTGTGAGTGACATTTGCTTCCTGCAGCAAAAGCAACCTGTGCTAGGCTGGAAAATGGCAAATAACCCAAAGCAGGACTGGAGACTGTTTCGAAGTCACATCTTCCCCATGCAAATAAATCACTGACAGCAGGCAGTGAATGGAGCACTGAGCCCTTCCTTTCTTTAATTGTCTCTGAGAAGCAAAGCAATTGGGAGTTTGCAGGAATCTCCCAGCTGAGGGGATAAGGGGAGGGGGAAACGTGACAGAGCACTTGTAGGAGCTGTGCTACGTGATTGATGCTGATTTCTTATTGCAGTTTCCTGCTTTTTCAACTTCACCACCCCGTCTGGGATTGTGCTGTCACCAAATTACCCTGAAGAGTACGGAAGCAGCTTGCACTGTGTTTGGTTAATTATAGCTAAACCCGAGAGCCGCATTCACTTGGCTTTCAATGACTTTGATGTGGAGCCCCAGTTTGATTTCCTGGCTGTGAAGGATGGTGGCACTGCCGAGTCCCCGGTGCTGGGCACCTTCTCAGGAAACCAGATCCCCTCCTCTCTGACCAGCAGCGGGCACGTAGCCAGGCTGGAGTTCCAGACTGACCACTCCATGGAGAAGAGAGGCTTCAACATAACCTTCACCAGTAAGTGCCCCGTCCTTCCTCCAGGTCTTCATTTCAAGCTCTAAACTCTTGGTGGAGGCTAATAGGCAAGGGTTTGATCTCACTAAAACTCCCGCAATTCCTGAGTAAATCCAAAAATTAGGGATTACTTCAGATTTGCAGCTGGGTAATTGAGGATTGGTGTCACGCTTAGAGCTGACTGCTCAGGTTCTTCCTGGCTGTGAAGTTTAAGTGTTGGCCAGCAGTGTGAAACACACAGTTTGCCTCTGGATTATCCATCCTTGGAGCAGCCAGAGTTTCTGTTCTCCCACCAACTCACAGCTTGCTGCACTCCGTGGGCTGTCTGCTCTCCTCTCATACCTCTGTTCTGCTCACTGGGCTGAGACACTGCTTTGTGGGGAGCTTGGTGTATTCAATCTCGGATACTTGTGTTCATCAGTCAATCCTATCACCACTTACTGACACCTAAAAGCATGCAAGACTTTGGAGGTAAAGGGGAGCAAGGAGCAGTGTCTTAGCGTATAAAGCCTTGAAACTTCCACAGAGCTATTTGGCTTCATCTAAGTCCAGCCTTCAAATCTCAGATGGATGCTATAGTAATTTTATCCTCATATTGTCCTATAATTTTCTAAAGAGCATTATTAAACCTATTCAGCAGAACTGATAAATGACTTTGTTACAATAGCCTTTAGTGGCACAGCTGAATTAAGAGCCCTTGGAGCCATGATTGCAAATCCTCTTTATTCAAAAAAATAAAATCAGAGGTCTTAAGAAATCATTTGCCACAGTACAACAGACTGAAGGTTCATCAGATGAAGTGGGTTCTGTATGGTAGTATCACATAGCCAGGACTGTGAGCCCTAGCTCCTGTGAGGGGGAGACAGCTCATCCAGGAACGCTGCTGGTCCCTCCAGGATGCGTCTCTGATACGTTACGTACCCGTGTTGGGAATTGTGGCTGTCCCCCTGAATGAAGACGTTTTTAAAGCAAATTCTTTATTGTTGTAAATGACTCTTAAGTTTGCATCAGTTGATGTGTTCTGACTGCTTGAATGCCAAAAGGGAACTGCTGAGTCTTTCTCAGATACTTTGCCATCCCAGTTCAGGTGTGAGAGAGGAGACAACATCCTGCTACAAGGGACAGATACCAGAGCACAAAGAACAGCTTCAGCTGTGTTTTTCCCTTCAGCAGTGGATATAACAAGATTGTTAGAAGAGTAATGATGCTCTGTAGAAATCCAGAACTCATCTGAATTTGGTCAAGTGCATTAAAGATATTAAAAGCATGTGTGTGTAATTAATCTGGAGACTTTAATCTTTAATATGCTGCTCATCTCTGAAGACCACCTCCCAGCGTGTGAAGATCTAGTACATAATTATGCACTTAATGGGGAGTGAAGGCTATAGACTTACTTTCTGGCCTAGTTTTTAGCTGTTGGAAAAGGGCAGGCCTTTAAACAGAGCTGTGTGTCTGTGCAAGTCCACATGCAGCTTTGCAACACCTAGAAAGGTAATTGCTGTGTGTCCTTCATTTTGTCCTAGTAATGATGACAAGCAAGGTACACGGCAGTCAATCACAGAGTATGCTGAGAGGACCCTTACTTTTAACTACAGAGCCTTAAAGCTTTCCTTTTTTCTCATTAATGGTTAACTGATGTCCCTCTATGCAGATGCCTTAGAGTTTTTTAAAGTCTTTATTTTGAGTATTTGTGTATTTTCATATGTGAAAGATGGCTAAGACAACGATTTGGTTCTGCAGGCTCCTTTCTGGCCCGTGTTGCTGCTGTATCCCAGAATCTCTTACATGCAGATGGCTTTAATCTCATCCTTCCTCTCTCAGGGTGCAAATGAACACTTGCAATAGAGACAGGGGACAGAAAAATCTAAGTGACTTCAACTAGATGAAAAGCTGAACGGTGAGAACACACACCTGGGTGGCTTAGAGAAGAGGTGGTGGTGTGTATCTGGCACAGGCTGACTTGCCCATGTGGAACACAGTGGCTTTGCTGGGTCAATTTCAAGTCCATGTTGTTTGGTCTTCCGTTGAGTATGTCCTAGTGTCAAGGGGCTAGAACAAATACTATTGCCTACGTAGAAAGTATTGCTTAATTGCTAAGTGTGTGGTCCAACATACTCTTGCATTGGACAGAGGCAGAAACTCACTATTCTCTTTCTTTCCCTCTTAGCATTTAGGCACAATGAATGCCCTGACCCTGGCGTGCCTGTGAATGGAAAGCGATTTGGTGATAGCCTCCAGCTTGGCAGCTCAGTGTCCTTCCTGTGTGATGAGGGCTTCATTAGGACCCATGGCTCAGAAACCATCACCTGCATCTTGAAGGAAGGAAACGTGGTCTGGAACAACGCCGTGCTCAGATGTGAAGGTGAGTTTTATCATCTTTCCTGCTAGTCTGTACGTGCAGCCTGGAGGGAGAATGATCCCTGGTGCTTTGGGGAAAAGGCATAACAGTTCTGTCAAGGTCCCGATCAGATAACCCATAGGGAAGGTGCACAGTGCTGCCGTCATATAGGCAGAGGTCCTTGTTGAGAGCTGAAGGACTCCTGGACTTAGTTCTAACCTTCAGCTTCTCAGTTATGGCCAGGATTTCATGCAGCTCTGGAAGGTGTTGTCGGCACGGAAGAGTTTGCTGAGGAGAAGGAGCCAGCCCAGCAACCAGCGAGCCCTGAACTCTGTTTTCTGATTTTCTGTGAAATAAATGATGGGGATTATTTTTATTAGTTCTTATTGCAACAGGCGTTTTGCTAATAACAGGAATAAACGGATTTGGTTTACTGATGACTCAAAGCTTCCCTGCTACTCTTGTCATGAAGGGAATAAGAAAACAGATACACAGTGACATTTTTCTGCCCTGATTTTTGGTACATGTAAAATGTATAATATTTATATAATGAAAGAAGCAGAAGGCACAGATCTCAACTGTGAGAAGTGAACATGCATGTACCTTCAGCATGTCTTCCTCAGCATCAGTCCGATCTGATGGACTCTTGACAGTCGAGAGCCAGAAGTTCTGCATTTACATCTCTTTGCTACAGCAGCTACAGTAGCTAACCCAGAAACGTGGCTTGGATGAAAGGCTTTAACCCAGATGTCACAGCTTTTTCCTAGTCCTTTAAAGCTTCTACTATGGAAAAATGGAAAAAAAAGAAGTGAAAAGTCTTCATCTGCCCTGTGTTCCCAGGGAAGTGATGCCCTGCTCTGTATTTACAGTATTTGAATAACAAGTACTGTGCTATTGAGAAATAGTACTGTAATCCTGAGAAATAATTTGGTCCTGCATTGTTGAAGTGGATGAGCAGCAGTGGATGAGTGCCGAGCCATGCTGGGCCAAGCCGTGCCGATCCGAGCCGTGCTCGGCTGTCCCTGCCCATGGCAGGGGGGTTGGAGCTGGATGATGTTAAAGTCCTTTCCAACCCTGACTATTCTATGATTCTGTGATTCTAAGAAATTGCACAATCAGCCTCATTGTCTTTCAGATTGGCAGAAGGTGTCAATTGTGTTCAGTAACTTTCACATAAAAAAGCTCAACTTTTTCATAATCTTGTATAATTTTTCTTTGCGGGTTTGATTCAGGGTTGCCATTGCCTGCATGAGCCTTGACGTTTATGTATTTGTAAGTGTAGAAGGGAAAAATACATTAAATAATACAATTCTAATGAACTTCTATCTTGGGAAGCTGTGATAACCTTGTGCCATTAACTCGTGCTTTTTCTCTGTGATCACAGTGGTGATTTCTCTGGCTCACCCTTCACGATGCACTCGGTTAAGTGAACATTTTAATTAGCTTTTTAAAGGAGGAGGTTTATAGACCACACAAGGCACGTGTGAGCAGCACCAGGGACTTGGACATAAAGAAACGTAAGGGTGATGAATCCTGCAAAGTGCTGAGCAGGGGGAACACGAACAGGAGCAGACACATTTTTCCATCCCATTTGATTTCTTTAGAGGACAATACACTGCAGTTACTGAGGGTGATAGGATTTTGTACCTCTGGTCCATCAGATCCAGTGTGCTTTTTCCAGAAGAGATGATGATGTGCCTTCAGTTTCTGCTGATGGCACAAGGGACCGCAGTGTGGAATAAATGCCACAGTCTTGTGATGTCCCTCGTGGTAGGAAAGACATGACTCAATTACCACAAATATGAAAGATTGTCTGGCACCTCCAGCTGCTGAAATGCAAACTGACCTTGCAGTTTTCTCTGGTTTTATATCTAATAATTATTGTTATACCCTGTCTCCTTAGAGGTACCGCACAAGGTCAGGCTGCTGACTCCCACAGATACAGCAGCAGGCTGCTATATCTTCAGTTTAAGCTGAAAAGGCAATTTCCTTCCAGCTAGTGTTGTTATTTCATAGAATCATAGGATGGTTTGGGTCAGAAGGGACCTCATCCGCTTCCAGCCCCCTGCCTCTGGCAGTGACACCTTCCATTAGACCAGGTTGATCATCTGGATCTGATTTTCTTTAACACATGAGAAACAACAGTGCATGAGAGCTGCTGCATGGCAGGGCAGGCTGCCCGGGGCAGGACTGCGTCCGATCATTCTGTCATGTCCTTGTCCTCAGCACCCTGCGGGGGCCACTTAACATCACCCAGCGGAACCATCCTCTCCCCGGGCTGGCCTGGCTTCTACAAGGACTCGCTGAGCTGCGCATGGGTCATAGAGGCCCAGCCGGGCTACCCCATCAAGATCACGTTTGACAGGTACTCACCTTGGGCTTCTCAAAGGGTTCCTCTCTGGGGTTGTTTTCCCTGGCTCCAGCAGTGCCGAGCTGTAGCCACCCAGAGGAGAAGGGAACGAACGGCTCAGCGCTGTGTTCGGCAGCCACGTTCTCTCTTTCTCTTTCCTTGTTTTAATGAACTCCTGGCAAGACGTTGGGATTCACCTCACATTCCTGAAGGAAAGGTGGGAAATGGTGAGGTTTTTTTTCCCTTCTTGTTTTGACTCGCTCCTGCTCACTGGCAGTGCTATTTCAGACACACGTAGGACATGTTTGTGGAGGCTGAGCTCCCACGTGTTCAGCGTGCAGCAGCAGTGAGGATCCTGCGTGCTGAGTCTCTTGACTTGCCCTGGATCTCATGTTTGAGGAGGGCTGAGCTTTCTTGAACCTGGGTCTCTGTGCCTGGGAGGTGATTGTGCATTTAGCAGAAGACATTTGTTGCTGCAAAGGCTGTTTGGTGTCAGCACATGAAGCCAGCAAAGGATCAGAAGCTGAAATGGGTAGGAGGGGAATGGCGTGTTCTCGGTAAGATGCTCCCTCAGCTGAAGGTCAGGCCATAGAAACAGAACCATGTTTTGCCCCATGGCATGGGCTGCCTTCCCATCATTAGGACACATTCAGAACTGCAGTGAAGACAGTGATGCTGTTTTTTCACAAACCTGTTCTTGTGTCCCTTTCAGGTTTAAAACAGAGGTGAATTACGACACCCTGGAAGTGCGAGATGGCCGGTCCTATTCTTCCCCGTTGATAGGTGTCTATGATGGGACTCAGGTGCCCCAGTTCCTCATCAGCACCAGCAACTACCTCTACCTCCTCTTCACCACTGACAAAAGCCACTCTGACATAGGCTTTCAGATCCGATATGAAAGTAAGTGGAAGTTATTCATGGAATTACATGTTCACCAGCAGCACAGTGCTCTCAGTCAGAGCCTGCTGGACTCGCTTTTCCCCTTTGCCAGGCAGTTAGCACTGCTGCAGTGGCTGGAGAGTGTGAAGCTGCTGCAAGGGAAGGAGCAGTTCTGCTTTCTGACTTACTTGCTTAGAGTTTTCATGTTTATTTTAGCATCTATGGAATATTCCTGATTTTAGGAGGCAGCTTTGAGTTCCTCCATCCATTTCATCCTCTTCCTTTGGGGCTAATCAGTTGGACTGTGAGCTCATAGGAGGAGTTGAACTTCCCCCGCTTTAATCACAGCACCTTGCAGCTCTGTAGTTACTGGGCGCTCTGACACGAGTGGCTTTGTTTGACACAGCTGTGAAGCTCCAGTCGGACCACTGCTTGGATCCAGGCATCCCGGTCAATGGCCAGCGCCACGGGAATGATTTCTACGTGGGAGCACTGGTGACGTTCAGCTGTGATTCCGGCTACACCCTGAGTGACAGCGAAGCACTGGAGTGCGAGCCCAACTTCCAGTGGAGCCGGCCGCTGCCCAGCTGTGAGGGTGAGGAGCACGGAGGGTAACTTCTGCAGGAGGTGGCAAGCACTTCATCTGCAGAGGCTGAGCAGCAGCTGTGCAGCTCACAGTGGTGTTTGACCTCTGGCCTGTGTTTGATTTTGATGGGGTGGGCTTTGGTTTGCCATTCAGAAGAACTGAGATTCTTCCAGCTGATGATAGAGTTGGAATTACTCAATTCTTTATTCCTTTGTTTCTGCAGCTCTGTGTGGAGGTTACATTCGTGGTTCCAGTGGTACCATCCTGTCCCCAGGCTTCCCTGATTTTTATCCAAATAACTTGAACTGCACATGGACAATAGAAACATCCCATGGAAAAGGTGAGAACCCTTTAGCCTGGAGTGGTTTTAGAGATGGGCTGAAGGATGGTGGTCAGTGGGAGACAGGTGCTCCCAGTGTAAACCAGGAGTTTGTCTCTCAGTAATGGTGGGTACCATCATGGGATGTGCTCTCTGTCTCCAGCTCTGTCCTAGTTCTGCAGCTCTCATTTCCCCACTAGTGAGGAGCATTGCCAGCACAGAGGCAAAGTGCTGATCTATTTAGTCCAATCTCCTGTGCAACGCAGGCCAGTCTTTTATCTTGCAGGGAAATGTCAAGAAAATGATCACTGGGGATTAGAGAGCAAGTTTTATGTGCAAGGGCAGGGGGTAATTTCTCCTGATCCAGCCAGTATCTGCCTAGGCTAAGCACAAAGGGTATAAACCCTTTATGGAGCTTTATGGCTCTTATGCCACTGTCTCGTTGTACCGAATATCAGCACGACGGGAGCTATCATGAGCCAATTTTGCAAATACCATTTGTATTACAGCAAATAAACTTGTCAATGAACAGCACAGTGCATTAAGGGAACTATCCCATGCTGTGAAAAGTATTCTGTTGAGTAGCAGCAATCCACCACTCCTCATTAATCCACTCTGCCTCAGATTCAGCTCTCTGATGAGGCACTGCATTATCCAGTAGCTAAGCTAAGCATAGCACAGCAAACTGACACTCTTTTGTATGAGAAAGTGCAAGTCTGATGGCCTGTGTGCTTTTATGACAACAGCAAAAGAAAGTCTCCTGACCAAGCTAAGCAAGGCTTCACAAAACAGGGAGCATTTTCAGGGGTATGGGTTGTTTGAGGGGTATCAGCAGGGATATGTCTGCGTAAGTCTAGGGGCTTTTTGTCCCCTGTCCTGTAAAAGGTCCTGCTGTGGCCAATTCAGTAGTAAAGGAAACACCCATTCCTTAGTGTGGTGCAGTTCTGCATGATCCAGAGAATTCATGTCTGGATCTCATCCTCTTCAACTGGACCACGTTTGTCACACTGGAGGAAGCTGATGCTGAGCTCTCTGAAAAGCTGGTCCTAGCTTTAGCAGGCTGAAGCCTGGTAGCTTTTTCTAGGAATTCTGGCCTTAGCTGCGGGTAATGAATACTGGAAGATCAGACCTTGAGGTGCTCTGTAAATCCAGCTAGTTGAAAATAGACAGGGGTCTCTGACAAGAGTTTCAACTGCTCATACCTACAAGGTTGTGCTGAAAAGGGGAGGATAAGTTCTGAGAAAAGACACTGAGTGTTTGGAATAGAGGAATCTCTTTAATGAAAGGAGCATGTTCATATTGTGTTTGGTTTGGTGTTTCCATCCCTCTCCTTACCCACTGCTGGTATCCTTCCTCCAAGGTTGTTCTCACTGGAAATGAACTGCAGCACAGGGTGGGATCCCTTCTGCAGGGCAGTGCTGCACCCACTGGCAGAATCACCCTTGTGCCTGTGGAGCTTTCTGGGCTAGGGAAGCTTCACCCTGCTTGGATGCAGGAAATCTCCAAATCCAGTTAGAGGTCAGGGCGAGAGGAGAGGTTAGATAGAGGATGCTGTACAGTTATAATAAGCTGGCATGCAGCCGACTTCCTGTTAGGAAAACCCCGTGCTTATTTCCCAGTGCAGTGAAAGGAGATGAAAACCAAAGATGCCCTTTTCTCCACTGTTTGGTGGGAGATGTTGAAATGTGTTTAGCTGCTGGGCTGTGTTGGTGGGAGCATGCGTACACATCCACATGTGCACGTACGCATCCACATGTGCACGTACGCATCCCTTCTCTTGCAACAATATCCTGCTTTCCTTAATGACCTCCTTTCCCAGCTGTCACTGTGTTAACTGCTGTGTAATGCATTGCAACAAGCTTCTCCCAGCTCTCTTCTGCATTCCTGCAACGTTCCTTCTCATTCCTCAGTAAAGAGCAGTAGAACAGTGTGATCCTGAGCCAGCGCCACTGAAATGGAATTAATTCGGTCCTTGGAGAACAGAACAGGCTTCAAAAAGAGGTGGAGCTGAGCGCCATTCCCAGTTATCTGCATCATCAGTGCAGAGCCTTCTCTCTGTGCTTTGCCTTTCAGATCCCTGTTCTTGGAGACCACGGGGCACATTGTGATCACTGGGGACATTTGGTGTTACATTTACTGAAGTGTTTGCCACTGTACCTGATTTCTCTTGTTCTGGTTTCCCAGACCCACGTTGCTCATGCCACACTGCTTGGGCTTGCAGCATTGCTGCTGCCCCAGGCATGGGAAGGCTTTCAGTTCCCCAAAACCAGAACAGAGCTCAGAGCTTGTGCTTCCCAGTCCAGCCAACTATTCCCTGCCGAGCCAGTGGCTGAGCAGGGGTGATTTGCATCGTAAAACCTGGACTCAAGTTATTCACTCCCAGATCTTTATGAATGTCTCGCACATGGCCAGCACACGAGTCCCCTAATTCAAACAAGCTGTTGTTATAATAGTTATTTTTATATGGCTGCAGACACTGATTTACTTTATGGACTCAAGAGCTGTACAAATTGAGTTTAAAAGCAGCTTAATTTTAAAGGTATTTAAACGTTTAAAGAGAGACTGTTAGTTTTAATCTGAGAACTTCAAACTGATTTATTTTCCCTATAATTTGTTTTGCTGTTTTCTGTTACAGAAAATGGGGGGGGGAGGGATGGGGGAGAGAAACCAAAACCAAGCCTGCATTTGCAGAGACATTTTGTGCCACAGTAAATTTCAGACCAGAGCAAGGGTTTAATCAGAGTCACAAATCCTTTAAAATGAGTTTATAATGAGCCCTTATGGCTGCAGTTACACAGCCTTTAACTGGCTCTGCTGCTGGAGAGACCTCATGCCCTGTGATTGGCGTTGTTCTAAAAGACCTGGAATCAGGGGCTGTCCTCCAGCTCCTGGGGACTGAATTACACTTGTGTTCCTCTGTTGGTGTGTTGATTTTGGTGGAGCGATTCCTGTTCCTTAGGTTGGGGTTTGTAAAACCAAGGATATGAATTTGCTGTCAGTTGATAAGCAGGGAAAACTGAAAGCATTTTGTATTCACTGCGTCGCACCCAGGTTTTCAGGCCAAACCGGGTCATACTATTTTTGATTGACTGTACTGCTGGTAAGGATAACAAACATTTGGAAACCATTCCACATTTCCTACCTTTACGAAGTTTTGTGGGGAACAATGGAACTAAAACGTCTTTGCCAGGCTCTGTATAATATTTATGTGGATATAACGAAGGAACTGTCGAAGTCGAGACCCCTTTCAGTCATCACTAAGTAGTGCGCCACACAAATACTTCTGCCTGGGACACTGGAGATGAGCAAAGTGCAAGGAGCTGCTGTGCAGGGATAAAGATGGAGAGAAAAGAAGGCTGTTGAGATGCCCTGTGCGCTCTGCTCCTTCCCGATCCCGTGATTTCTGTGGGAAAGGCTTTGTACTGGTTACCAGCCCTTCTGACCTTCATTTCTTGGAAGGAAACTGCTTGCATGTGACCAGTAAACCTCCAAAAAGAAATTGGATAGGCGTAGGGATAAATGGAATGTTTAGAGTTACAATTTGATGCTGACAAAAACCTGTTGGGATGGGTATTAAATCTCATACTTCAGAGCTTCAGTCAGTCTCTAGGTTGGTCACATCCTGATCTCCAGAAATTAATGGGGAGCAAGGAGGAGATTATTCCTCTGATCCTTATGTACAGGTTTCCTGTACTCGCTTGGGAAGCAGCTGATGCTGTACTTTGGCCGGGATGGGATGCAGAGCAAGACAGCCCTTGGGTCTCAGCAGCCTGGCAGGCTCCGTGTTGTTAATCACTGGCTTAACTGAGACAACTTGGTCATGCCACTGGGCACTCCTGATCTGTGCGAGGAGGAAGGGCTCTGGCTGTGACCGATGAAGACCAGATCACAGCTCTTGGGCTTGCACGGGGAGCCTGTGTCTCTGCAGATAGCCCTGTTGGGTTTAGTGATGGTGTGAGGAGAGCAAAGCCCCATTCAGCCTGAGCATGGGCTCAGAGCCTGCCCTGTGGTGCTCAGTGTGCTCAGATCCTCGGATGAAAGAAGCCATATAAATGCAAAGAGGCTTTTTTATTGCTGGGCACTGCTTTAGCTTGTTAACTTTGTGTGAGGGTGGTGTGACAGGGGGTTTGATACAAGATCTTGCTTTGCTCTGCTCTCTGGAAGCTGGCGCTGCCATTTTTGTTTTCCAAAGATGGAATTTATTGTCCAGAGAGTAAGTGTTTCTAATTGCATTTGAATTCCAGCATGAAAAATCACCTAGCTGGAGGCTTCTGCACGGGCCTGAAGTACTTACCGGTTTGTGTCTGTAGGTGTGAAGGATTTCAGTGTGCTTTTCCTTCTTGATTGGGCTGCTTTTACTGGGAAACAGGGAATCGATACTGGTGTCCTGTCAGGGAGAGGAGAGGGGCTTTGGCTCTGGGACAGAGGGGTGCCGCACAAACCCGTCTCTTTTCCTCCTCCCTTGCAGGTGTGTTCTTCACCTTCCATACCTTTCACTTGGAGAACGGCCACGACTACCTCCTGATCACTGAAAATACCAGCTTTGCTCAGCCCCTGAAGCAGCTGACGGGCTCTCGGCTCCCGGCCCCGCTTAGTGCAGGGCTCTTTGGAAACTTCTCTGCTCAGATTCGCTTCATCTCAGACTTCTCCATGTCCTACGAGGGTTTCAACATCACCTTCTCAGGTAAGGACAGGGGTGGGCAAAGACTTCATTATTTCCCTTCCCACTTCTCTGCAGATCCTGGGGGTATTTCTCTGTTGATGCAGTCACATGGGATTCGGGTCACTGACAGTCACTCCCCTTGTTACCCCAGTAAATTATTCTAGCATGAAACCACAGTATGACCCAAAAAATAGTCTCCTTGCAGTCCCCATGTCAGCAGATGTAGCAGTTTTACCTTGAGCCCCAGTAGATGGCTGGATTGAACCCACTGGAATTAAATCCCACTACAGACATCTTTGTTGCTTTCTACCTCCTCACCCTGTCATCTTTTCTGCTCTATGGACTCACGTTTTCTTGGGGTGTGCTGTCCCTCTTCCCTCCAGATGCCTTCCTTCTCTGTTTATCAGAGGAAAATCATTGCAGTAAGTACAGCATTTCCAACACAGGAAGCTGAGACAGATGGGATCTTTTGGAAGGCAGTGCTGAGCAATCTGGGCTTCTTGGATAAGGAGCAAGGCAGAGCTGGTCACTCCCATTGTCCGTCTGGTCTCTCTTTTTCCCTTTGGTTCATTGCTCCACTTGGAGCTCATCCACTGACCCAGCCTCTGCCGCTGGCTTCAGCCTGTCCTAGATGTCACACGTGCCTCCTGCAGCCTGGGCCAGGTTTCCATGAGCCCATTGGCGTTGCTGTGGAACTGGGAGCAGCGTTTTCTCTTGCTGGGCTCTAATTGACCTGCTGTAATGGCAGATGAGAGCAGAGCTCTTGGTGCACAGGGCAGGGCATTGAGGGAGGCAGGATTCTGCTGGCTTCACAAGCCTCCTCGCCCTGCTGTGCTGTTGAAGGTCTGGCCTCTGCCCCGAGAACCTCCAGTACGCCAGTTCAGCCCTGTGCTTACTAAACCAGGCCACTTCTGATGCTGCCTTTAATTGGTTACACAAAATGCTGGTTTCTTCACATGAAGTTCTGTATTCATAGAAGTTGTCAATGAAGAGCAGCGTATGAGGTGTCACCCTGCCATTCCATGAATGTCCCTTTGTCCCATGTAGAATATGATTTGGAGCCCTGTGACGAGCCGGAGGTCCCAGCCTACAGCATCAGGAAGGGCCTGCAGTTCG
The DNA here is from genome assembly GCA_026283785.1 of Coracopsis vasa. NCBI lineage: Eukaryota > Metazoa > Chordata > Aves > Psittaciformes > Psittacidae > Coracopsis > Coracopsis vasa. Next base: position 33,192 of record JANHGB010052894.1, read on the forward strand.
GAGTGGGGGATGTCCTCACCTTCTCCTGCTTCCCCGGGTACCGGCTGGAGGGCGCATCCCGCATCACCTGCCTCGGGGGGAGACGGCGTGTGTGGAGTTCGCCTCTGCCAAGGTGTGTTGGTAGGTGGTCATGTGCTTTCATTTTGCTTGGTTGGTTACGCTGTGCTGGCTGGTTTTGGTGGGCAGGGATGGGTGGCATCCCCCAGGATGGAGTCTCACAGCTCACAGGGTGGTCAGTGCAGAGGTGGGGGAGAGGGAGCTGGAATGAGGCTTCAGCCCTGCAGGTGTGTGTGGGGATGGCAGGGACAGGCAGAAGGGCTGTGGTTCTCTCTTGGGCTGGAGGCCACCAAGCACACAGCAGGTTGGGTCACTCCTCAGCAGACACCTGATGTCTCTGCAGCCCCAGTGATTGCATGGGTGGATGAATCGTGACCATACTCTTTTCTTGTGCAGTTTAGTAAGCAGGGAACTGCTCAGTGCTCTGCTGCTGCCCAGAGCCATGAGGGATTCACTCAAATGAGGCAGACCAGATCTCTTACCTGGTTTCTCTCTGGCAAAGCCTGCTGGGTGTGTTTTCCTGATCTGTGGTAGTGACCTTTGAGGGCCATTGCAAATAGAACATTCCAGCAAGAGCTGCTCTGCTTTCTCTGTCTGGATTCATTTCCCGGCACTGCTTAATGCTTAGGTCACAGGGCTGCATCATCCTGCTGTGACAAGCAGCCTCTTCAGGGCATGAATGATAATCAGGTTGCAGAGAAAGCTAATCAGGGGAATAGACATCAGAAAGAATCCTAACAAAGCTTTAAATTTGATCCTCAGACATCATCATTAAGTGGACACAGCGGCTTCATCTCCCAGTCCCCTCCTGCAGCTGGTTTGAGTTAATATGGTGATTGTATAGTAGTGGGTCAAATTCAGTTCTGGTTTGCACAGAGCTCTAGTGGCAGGGTGACAACTTTGGCCACAATGTCCCTGCTGCACACTTAGATCTGTGTACTCACCCTGGATATATAATGGTACTGGAGATGTACCCCTTAAGATCACAGGAGCTTTGTTTCTGACAGACAGACCAGACACTTTGTTTTCAATTCCTGTTCTAGAAATGGGTCTGGAAAGAATAAGGGTAGCTTGTTCCTTTGGCTGACCCCTCTCTCCAGGGTAGGGATGCTCTCCACTGACTGCTTCCTCAGATCCCAAGCGGTGAAGTCTCCAGCATCATCCCTGTGCCAAAGTGAATGTCCTGCTTTTCATACATGGCAAGAGAGGAGGAGAAAGTTGCTTCCAAAGTACCTCCTCTTGGCATATCTGCTGCTTCCTTACTTAACTCCTTATTTAACCCCTATGTAATCCTTACTTAACTCTGGTGTGTTATTGGAGGACCAGCAGAGGTGGCAGAGTCCATGCAGAAAGCTGCACAGTGATGGTTTCCCTCAGCTCCAGCAACTTGGTATGCTCTGAAGGGCTCATGGAGACGAGGCAGAGCCTGCTAATCAGAAAAGCTGTTTCCAGGGCAAGTTGGAGTGGTTCTCCCCAGCCGTGCATGCAGAACACCAGGACTCAAAGGAACAGGAAGCCAGTGTTTTACAGCTGGAAATCTTTCAGGGTAAATAGGCCAAGAAAACAATGGTTTGTGGTTCGCTCATGTGGGAGCTAATCAGGGAGCAGCGAACAATCCTGAGCACATGGTGGGTGCAAGGCAGGTTTACACGTGTTGAGGGATTATGGATACACAGAGTGAACTGGCTGCAGTCAGGCACTGGGACCAGGCAGCACTGCTGGCAGCAGGAGGACATCCTTTGGATGCCATTTTGCAAGCAAGCCCTCAAGCTGTATGGAAGCTTTGCAGACTTTTGCTTCCTCCCTGGGATAACAGCAGGTAGGAGCTCATCCTCACACTGTGCCATGAGCTCAGCGCTGTCACTGACAGCAGCAGTGCTGCTGCTTGAATGTCTGCTCACTGCTTCATGTAGTGAGGACGTGCCCATAGCAGTCCCCTTACATTCACAGTGGCATGGTCCTGTGAGAGAGAGATTGTGGTCTTAAAAGCTTGCCATTAAAACACATAAAATGCAAAGGTGAGGGATGGTTGGTGCTATTTTCTGGAAGCATTGAACTGCGATCTGCTGCCATCCCAAGGCAGGTTGGACCTCCAAAGCTGCCATTCCCTTCCTTCTCTAAAAAGGCTCGTTCTGCCAAGTTTGGAGTCTCACAAATCTTCTAACTTCAAATTTGGCTTAAAATCAAATGCTGTTCACACTACATAGAGTAGGAAAGGAAGCAGATCTGGTGAAGGAGGAGAGAAGTCTTACTAGAAGAATGTGATGGAACAGGGACAGACCGCAGATCGTGGTGAATGAATAACAACAGGGAGAGGACTCTTTCCTTCCTTATTTCCTTCTTTATTGAACCATTTGAGCACATCAACTTCCTGTGACTCAGTTTCCCTGTCTGCATAAGGAGAGGGCATTAATCTCTCTCCTAAGGCACCCCAGGTTTAACGATGATGGAAATGCTGTTAAGCACTGTTTCGTTTACTGACTGCACTTGGAAGTAGAGCCCGTGGATGTGGTAGCAGATTGGTATAGGAAGGAGAGAGCATCTGTGGCTCATGGAGGAATCACCTGCATGTGCTGTATGGCTGGGGTACAATGGGATAATTAAAATGTGTTTTTTTGTCTTTATATAGCTGAATGTGGTTCGTCTGTAACTGGAACCCAAGGTGTTCTGCTGTCCCCCAACTATCCACTAAACTATAATAACAACCATGAGTGCATCTACTCCATCCAGACCCAGCCAGGAAAGGGGATCCAGCTGAAAGCCAGGACTTTTGAACTGGAGGCAGGAGATGTGCTCAAGGTAATTCCTGTGTCTTAGGCAGTGAAGCATGGCTTGCTGCATCATCCTGTGATTGGCACAGCAGGTTTGAACACAGCAGCAAGGTGCCATGGAGCTGACTGAACTTCAGGCAGGGCAGCTGTGCTAAAACAGCCTTTGTGCATCCCCTCTAAGGTTAGAGTGAGAGACCAAAGGTGATACAGCTGTGGAACAGTATCTTGCAGCCCAAGGACACTGAGCAGGGTGTCACTGCTGTGCATTAGTTTGTACTTAAAAACATACTGTGTAATTTTAGGGAATCAGCACCTCTGGACTTCAGCAGCTCACAGCAGTCTCTGGTACTGAAGCAGTAGTGAGTGTCCTGTGCACGTCAGCCTGGCTGCTTATCTGGGCTTCAGAGTGCAGACGGATGCATAAACAAACCCTCTGTCCCTTAAAAACGCAGATGTCTTTGCTGTATCACTGCACCTTCTGCTGCGGAGTCTTCCCTGAGATCTGCAGATTTGTTGGAATGCCAGTTTAGTTTGTAGCTAAACTTCAGCTCTCGTCTGCGTAGTTGTACAGAGGAGCTGGTAGCACATTGGAAGTGTGAGGTGCTTAGCATTATTTTTGTGGTTTTAAGAATCAAGGCTGATTTGTCCCCAAAAACAGGGTTTATTTAAATGCAGAATCCCAGACAAGCTCTTCAGCATTCCCACCCTCAGATTAATCTGCATTCACAAGTTTCAGGGCTCTGTATCGGGGGAGACAAATCCAGGCTGTTTGTTAACCACAAAGAAGTGGTTTTTGTAGCAGACATTAATATTACAAGACGTGTGCTGCTGTGCTAAGCCATCTTCCCAGAGAACGCCTCTGTCCTTATTTAAGTGCCATACTTCTGCACTGCAAGATGGGTGTAATCCACATATTTTCAGCTCACAAATGACTGGAAGGAGAGAGAGATTTCCAGCTAATGCAGAGAGCATAGTCGTTGTGGAGGAAATGATGTTCTCTCAACAGGTTTGTCATCAGCTTCTCATCTGCTGCTGAGGAAAGGAGCTATCAGTCTCCACTAGTGAGAAGTTGCTCTTTATCCTCATAGAGAATCATGCTATCTAAAAGAAAGGGATAAAAAATGTGTTTTCTTAAATAATAGCGGGGTCAAGGCACATCTATGAGTCACTGTAGGGAGAAAATGCTTTTCCCGGTAGCTGTGCTTTGGAAAGAGCTTGGTTCAGAAAACAGCCCTGGGTGCAGTGTAAGCTCAGGTGTAAAGAGAAGGATGTGGATCCTCCAGGGTGTGAATCCTGCTCCTCAGATGAGTGGCACCACTCTCATCACTAGTTGGGATGGTTTCCCTGGCTTCAAAGGACCTGTCCCTGTTTGCACTCGGGGATGATTTGGTCCCTGAAGTAGCAAATAAAAGATGTTTGCCAGACTCTGTTTCTTGTTCCTGCCAGGTCTACGATGGCAGCAATAGCTCTGCTCGCCTGCTGGGCTCCTTCAGCCGCTCCGAAATGCTCAGCACCAGCATCAACAGCACTTCCAGCAGCATGTGGCTCGAGTTCATCACCAACACTGAGAACACGAGTAAAGGCTTCGAGCTGCAGTTTTCCAGTAAGTCCTAAGACCCTTATGCTTGTGAGGTGGGAGTCTGAGGTATAGTGTTGTATTTTTGTGTCGCAGTTGCATGACCAGGGGAAAGTCCTTTCCAGAAAGATCTTGTGGTCTCAAGTGGAGTTGGAGTGGGAGAGATGATAATGTCGGCAAGCCTTTTCAGTTGTGAATGAGGCGGTGGTGATGCAGAAACTTTGGATCCAAGCTGAGATACCAGATTTGTGGGATCTCATTCAAATAGTAATTAAAAAAATATTGATGTTCAATATGGTGTTTTTTCTCTTCAGCAACTGATTTTGAGAAGAAAATTATGATCTGATCTGTGTTAATATCTCCTGGCTGTTAAATATCAGATTAAAACAGATGCTGTTTCTCCCACTCCAGGTTTTGAACTCATTAAATGTGAGGACCCTGGCATCCCACAGTTCGGTTACAAGGTACATGACGAGGGACACTTTGCTGGCAGCTCGGTATCCTTCAGCTGTGACCCTGGCTACACCCTGCGAGGCAGCAGGGTGCTGGTCTGCCTGACTGGGGAGCGGAGAGCTTGGGATCAACCCCTGCCAACCTGTGTAGGTGAGACAGCTCCTGCTTTGAAGACATCCTCTTACAAGTACTTCCTGGTGGGCATCATGCTGAGCGCCCTTTCTTCCTCCTTTGCTAATTCATGACATTAACTCTGATATTGGTTCCACCCCTGTGCATTAATAAGGACTGATAAGGGTGCTATGTAAGGCACCTTCAGGTTGAGAGCAGTGATCTCTGAAAAACTTCTACAAGCAGCCTGAACATGGAACACTATGCTCCAAGCACATGTTTGACAAGGTTTCTTGCTTCCCTGCAAGGAGACCGCTGCTTTTCCAGTCCTTGTCCTCTCACTTGAATGTGTTAAACAGAGTGGCACTTGCTGATAATGGCAGACACCAACGTGTGTCCAGGCTTTTGACAGTTCAGAGTCGTGTTCATTTGAGAGCTACATGACATCTGATCCCAGATTCTGAGGCATTTTAATTCCCTCTGTCTTTTCTTAGCTGAGTCCTGAGTCCCCTTTTACCTGCAGCTCTCCGGAAGAATCTCTTCCTGCTTGGAAAATTCTAACTTTTTTCTATCTGAATGAATTGCTGTTGGTTTGTTACTTGACAACTTCATAATTAGCCGGTGTATCCAGGACATGGAGAAGTTCTTACAGACTTAGTCCTCTGAGAGATCTCAACAAGCAGGAGACTGCTTTCATGGCTGTGATTGATGTGCTCAGACATTGGCACCCCCATGAGTTAGGACCATTCTTTATGCAGGAGCTCTCTGCTGAATTTTAGCCTTGATTATTGAGGCAGAAAGACAAATTTCTGTGATTTACACATTATCTTTCACCCTATTTGCTGTACGCATATTACATGAGAATAGTGACGTGTGAGCACGTGGGAACGTACAGAGTTTGAATGGCTATGTTATGAAGATGTATTCATAATCCTCAAGCTCATTCAGACACACACACATACGTTGGCTTCTTCATTTTGTCACACCGATGAATTGTTCAGATGGTTTGTGGGTACAAGCAGAAGAATTGAGCTCTTTCACCCCACGTGTAAATCAGGGAAAGCTGGATGCTGGCAGGCTCTGCCTTTACTCACTACAAAGTCAAAAAGGTGGAGGGGAGCTTTGAGAGCGTGTCACGTGTTGGGAACGTGCACAGAAGTGCAGCTGAATTAAATGACTCTCTTTAGCTGTGTTTTGTAGGCTTTAAGAATCTCTTTAAATGGCAAGAAATACTCCCTGTTGTATTTGTAGGATGAGATTTGCTTTGTTGCCAAGTAAGAACTGTAATATGCCATGAATCTTCTCACTAACCCATATGTTTCTTTCAGCTGAGTGTGGGGGAACTATCAAAGGAGAGTCATCAGGACGGATACTGTCTCCTGGCTACCCGACACCCTACGATCATAATCTGAATTGTATTTGGACAATAGAGGCAGAAGCCGGATGCACAATAGGGTGAGTTGGGCCAGGTTATTGTAGCTTGGTTTTCTTCCCATGTGCAGCTTGTTTTTCCAGAAGCAGATCAATAATTAGCCAAGGCAAGCAGAGAGAATGCTGTCACCTTAATAATCCCAAACGAAGGAGCAAGCGCTGGTTTATCTCCATGCCAGGTTGGACAGAGGTAGCATCGCTTCTTTCTCTTCAGCTTTTTAGCCCTGTTTGGACTGTGCCTGTAGCAGCTGTTGTGCCATGGGTGGTGACACCAGCTGATGTGCTATTGCTGCCTGTAGTCTTTCTGTATTAAAATAAAATCCAGGAGTTTTTATGTGCACGTGCAGGGTAAACCCTTCCCTCAGTGGGGTGTGTTCAGGAACAAATCTTTTCCACCAGAGTAATGTTGAATTTCCCAACGGTGTTTAACATGTGTCCAAGTGACAGAATCCTAAAATGATGATGTATGTATAAAATTTCCTGGAAGATCACATCCCAGGAAGGGATAGAGGCAGTTCCAGGCTTGGCTCACCTCCAACACTGAACACTGAAAGGATTGAGCTCTATCCCATTACAGTTGTGTGAAGAGTCAGGTGTGAGGGTCCCCAGAGGTGAGTGGACAGCTGGAAAACTGAGACCACAGCACTTACCCTTCATCTTCTAATTGCATCTTTTTATTCGTTTAATAATAAATAGAGCACATACAATGTAATTATCCTCCCAAAGGAAAGACTCAGGTTGGTTTCTAAACATCTGGTCTGCACAGAGACCAAAGACTCTTTTCTCCTCCTCCTTCTCTGACTTCTTTTATTGTCCTGTTGCCGCTTTCCAGTTGGAAAATGGCAGTTTGAAGTGTAATCTGTTTCTAAGCTCTGTGAGTTTGGCACTTAGGTAAGCATGGTACTGAGAACATTTGGCTCATAAAGTTAGTGCAGTCACCAGCAGAATCCAGGCAGTTTCCTGCTCAGTAATACTTCATCTGTGATCCCTGCTGCTGCTTAGCCACTGTTCACACGCTGAAGTTTGCCCAAGCCCTGGCAAGCCATTTCAGTACTGCTCTGTGTGTACCCACATATTCCAGTCCAGCTAAAGCCATCTTCAACAGAAAACTGAAGTATATTGGCAAGTGAAGTATCTGCTGAGTGATGGGACTTGAGAGGGAGAAATGTACATTATAAATTCAGCAGTAATGCTCTTCTCCCACGATCTTCCATCATAATTTCTAGTGCTTGTTAGCTGGTGTGTCAGCCCTGTTTCTCTGCTGACCTGAGACCTGTTGCTGTTCCAGCCCTACGCTCCTTCACTGTCAGTGCCCTTTTATCTCCACCATAGCCTTCTTGCTGCATCAGCGCTCATCATCTCTTCAGCAGAGGCTGTTAATTATGTTGAGCTCTAGGGTGCTTTTAGATGATGAGTTTATGCTGGAGATAGGTTTGGTTCGGTATTTTCATGTTACTTAATGGAGAAATGTCCTCCATCAGCTCTGCTCTTCAGTGTGGTTCAATAATGGATGGTTTCTGGTGTGAACACAGGACAAAGAGCATCGTCAATGCAGCTTCTTTCCTACACAGGCAACTTCCAGTTGAAGTCTCCTCTTTTTTCTTCTGTAAAAGGTTCTGAAGAATGCAAAGATTTTCATAGGACAACGTAGACAGCAGACACCCTCTCTTCCTCCTCCCCCAGAAGCATAAGTGACTGCTTCAGCAAGTGAATTCACTACCACACGGTCCCTGTCTGCTTCTGTAAGAGTACTCAAATGAGAAGCTTGTGTTTGCAGGATGAGCCAGAGGCTTGGAAGGGGCCAGGGCTGAACTGCACTGGTGCCAGGCAGTGGTACAGTAGTACACCTTTGTGACCCTTCTGTTCATCAAAGATGAGAGCTCCCTTCTGCACCTGTGTTTGGCAGCTCAAACAGAACAAATGATCTCTGGGTAGTTGAGAGCGCACATTTTCAGCAACTTCATTTTTATGGTAATCCATTGGAAAAATAATCCTCTTCATGCATGATACAGTTGTATAAAGCTCTCATTTATAACTTCCATTAAAATTAATCACCAAAGCTTTCTGAATAAAGCTGTATCTGCACAGAACGAGGGAAGGAAAGATGGAAAAATGAGTCTGCTCATTATTGCCATGAAAGTTAAAAGGGTTGCACTCTGAGAGAGGATTAATGCTGTGCATGTGCAAACAGACACGTGCACACGCACATAAAATTACAGCTGAAATGACTTATCTGTGGAATAGATAAGGAGAGATAGGAAGGAGAAGTAGGAGGGAACAGTGCAAAATGAGTGAAACTTGCCTTAGAGTCCTGCTCTCACAGCCGAGAGCAGTGAACTCCCAGGTGGAAGTGGCACTGGGGGTTATTGGGTAGCAGTGATCTCAGTGTCAGCTGATCTGGATACAGTTCTGCACTCTTCAGAACTTTGTGAAACATGTCCAAATCCTCGGAGGTGCTGCAATCCATCACTCAGACCTTGTACCCACCTGTTTGCCACCCTTCTGAGCACCCTTTTCTGCCCCTTTTTATTCACCTCCGGGGCAGTTAACACCCTGGTAAGGGTTTATTTTCCAGTGTGATGCTGTTTTAATGAAGAGTGGTGTTGGATGTTTCCTTCCCTCATTTATCCCCCGCCCCGATACACAAGATTATCTTGGTGCCAGGAGCAAATTCTTTGCTCTGAGTGCAGGTAACAAAAATCAATGCATTTTATCAGTAGATGCTGGCTCTTGCCAATAAGCTGTTCTTTGCAGGACACAGAAAAAAGAGCTAAAGGGCAGCCAAGGTTGTTGCTGTGTGCAGCACAGCGACAATGGGATGAATATATGTGAGTTGTGAAGGAACCCCAGCACATTTTCTGCTAAATCTCTTTTTAGAGTAAGTTTCTCCATACTTCTGTGTTCATCTGTTGTAGAATTCAGTGGAACTACAGACAAACCCTATCTTCTCCTTCACAGCCCCTGTACCTCTCTGCTGGAGCTTTCCTATGTGTCCTTGGCTGAGCCTCTTGTCTGTGTGACAGCTGCTTATTGCAATGAGCACCTTCAGTGTAAAACCAGCTGTGTCATTCTGGTTAGAGACTTTTCTGCTGCCCACTGGTGGGCTTTTGGACCTGTACCTTATCCCTCAGGATTTTTAGGACAGAAGCACCAGAAAGGACCCAACTTTTCAGAAAACATTAGTATCCAGGTTTTTTTATGGATGTGACTTGTTGATCTTGGGGCTTATAAGGGGATGAAGTTTGCTGGAGGTAACAATTCAGGTAACAGGAGAGAACACATTCCTTGTGGGTCAGGCTACCTTAGGTTGGTACCAACCACATTTCTTATCCTTTCAGGAATAAAGGCAGAGCTCTCTGTGGTCTGACTTCCAGTTCATTTTGCCACACAGGCTCCATTTCATGGTTTTCCACACTGAGGAGTTCCACGATGTGCTGAGGATCTGGGATGGTCCAGTGGAGAATGGCATCCTCCTGAAGGAGATCAGCGGGTCCAGCTTACCCAGCGATGTCCACAGCACTTTCAACTCGGTCATCCTTCAGTTCAACACTGACTTCTTCACAAGCAAGCAGGGCTTTGCTGTTCAGTTTTCAGGTAGGCTTTAGATTGTTTCCCGAGCGTTGTCCAAGCCCAGCTTTGCTGATAAAGTGATTTCAGGTCCATCTGCAACATACTGATGATGATGATGATGATGATGATGATGTTGTATTGAACACGGTAGGAGCAGCAACTGTGCTGTCTTCTAGGACTTCCAGCCATTTGTGCTCCACCAGATTTGGCTGCAGTCTCTGCAAATTGAGAAACTTTTCTGTTTTGTCTTTGCAGTGCAGGTGAATTCTGTGCTCCCTCTGCTACAGTCACCTTCACAGTGGTGAGCTTGGCAGCAAGATGTGGAGCAGTACATTGTGGAATACACAAGAAGGAATTACAGATACTTTCCATCACATTCCCATAGGTCCCTTAAAGACACCAGTATGCAGGCAGCTTTCCCCAGGCGTTCTGAGAGCAGTTGGTCAGTGGGCTCTGAAAACCAAGTCTATTTACAAACCCTCAAATTGGATCCCTGGAGATGCAGACCACAAACAGCTGTATTGGCCATAGGGACGTCACTGCTCACAGCAGCACTCCGTGTAGTGCAGCTGCAATCTGTCAGTGCCTGAGTCCTGGCTGCTGTTACCTAAGATCTGGCCTTGCAAATGTATACATTTCAGTTGTATTAGGGTAATGTATTTCAGCACTGACACAGAGGTTTCCAGGCTGCAGGCCTTCACTGGCATGACCGGTAACCAGGTGCCTGTTTTGGCAATGGGAGTAAACAGGGAGGCTGTTGGGTGAATGATGATATGACCTTCCTGGGACTCAGACATATCCAAGCATCAGAGCTCATTTTGTCTCTCCCATACTTTTGCCCATAGCTCAAGGGTGCCTTGCATGGCTGGGAGAGCAGGCCGGCTCTTTGGGAAGGGTTTGTGCTGGGTACAAGACCTTCTGGCATGACCAAGGAGGAGGGAAATCTTTGTGTCACCCAGCACAGCTCTGCTGTCCTCTTTCTTTGTCAGGCTTGTGCCTCCTGCCTGGAAGAACTGGCCTGGGCTGCTAACTTGCTTATCTTGAGCTGCACAGAAAGAGGGAGGGGGATTTCCTCTGGCTCTTTTGAGAAGAGCTTTCTCTAAACTGCCTGCGTGTAACAGACTCTCCTCAACTTAGCAGGAAATAAGCTCTGCTCCACTGCCCAGTACAGAGCTGGTCTTCTTTAAATGCTCCTGCTCAAAGCCTTTGTTCACAAGGTGTGACTGAGCAGTCAGACCTAAGCTCAAAAGTACGCAGTTTTGGATCTTGTGAACTTTAATGATCTATATAAGCTTGCAAATCTCCTATTACTCCAGGCCTTTCCGTACTGTTAAGTAGTTGTGGTGTTGGCAGACCCTGAGCTCAGTCAGTAGTGAAGCTCTGCTGCCTGTGCTGCACTGAGGAGGAGCTGAGGGGCTCATCACATCCCCAGAGGGGCACAGCTGAAGGAGTGGGAGGGAAACGTGTGTTTCTGAAAGGTCAGGCTTGATGCTTCACAGGGCTAAAGGCTAAAGTGCTCTGGCACGCCGGGGAAGTGGGAAGTGTCAGGGGATTGGTTTGGTTTGCAGCATGTGTCTGACACAGAGTTCTATAAAACTGCCGTGTAAGATCAGCGGCTGTCTGCACTCATGAAGCAAACATGCATGTGCACAATTATGCATCAGACTTGCACTCTGTGTAGTGTACTTGAACTTGCCGTTCCCCAGAGCCTTCACCAGCTGGAGTGGCAGATGCTCAATGCACACGAAAAGCCAGTTCGTGTGTGTGGCAACTTTAAGGGATACTGAAGGAGGAGAGATGGAGAATGAAGTCATTGGTTCAATGTGTGTTTAAGGACAGAGTCCAAGTACAGCTGGTGCTGTAAGCCTGTATTAAATATAAATCTATCTATATTAAATATATATTTTTTAATACTTTCAGTTTCCACTGCCACTTCCTGCAATGACCCAGGAATTCCCCAGAACGGGAGCCGGAGTGGGGACAGCAAAGAGGCAGGTGACTCCATCATCTTCCAGTGTAATCCAGGATACGCTCTGCAGGGGGAGGCCAAAATCACTTGTGTGCAGATTGAGAACAGATTTTTCTGGCAGCCAGACCCTCCGTCCTGCACAGGTATGAACACATCCAGCCTCCACTGCCCTGGTTTGTTGCAAGACCTCTGTGTCTAAAGGGGGTGAGTCCCACCTGCTTTGAAGAGGTGTGTGACAAGGGATGTATGTCTCAGGTAGCCGTCTCCTAGAACTATTCTTTAGGTTTATCCCCAGAGCGTTTGGACAATGAGAATCTAGTTCATGCAGGAAGCTCATAGGATATACTGCAATGTAAGTGATGATATTTAATCTGACAAGCCAAAATTAAAGGCTTCTTTAAAACTCAGGTTGGTGGAGAGGATTGGGTCACGGGTGAATAATTTCTGCATGAGGAGACAGCAAATTCTGTCAGGAGAAAGAACTATCTGACATTTTCTTTGAGCTCATAAAGTAATAAAAGAAGCTCGTAAAAGTGATTCTTTTTAGTATGTCCAGAACACATAAAAATAGTCATGACAAGCACATAGGAGCAATAAACATCAAATTTGCTGGCCAATTAAATGCTAACCACAAATTACTTACCTGTAACCTTCATTCCTGTTTATGCACTGTTATCTCAAGCAATAAAATGAATTAATTCCATTTCTAATATCTGATTTAATGCCAGCTAGGAAACTTGTACAGCATGCACAGGATTTATGCTCCCTGCAGGATGACTTGGTTTCTGAATGACTGTCTTGATGATCTAGTGTGGCACCCTTTGAGCCTGATAGAGACAGTCCTTTTAGTCTTCCTGGAGCTGTAACTAAATCATACTGCTGCGTGTCATGCCCATCTCGTCATTCTCTTGTTGAGTTCTCTTTCACAGCAGAAGCTGAGCTCTCGGAGAATGTAGCCAGTGCTTTAATCTTGGTGTGAGATGCATTCCCATGGGTCGTCTCCAGTTTGACTTGAAGATGTTGTGTTGGGTCCTTTTTGAACTATCTTGGTTTAGGAGTCATAATCTCTTTGAAGAAGCTGAAATCAGTGTCTTGCTCTTTCCCTCCATTCAGTGACAAAGGATTTGGAGGAATAATTAGTGGCCAGATAATACCAGTTTTATAACAACTGCGTAGCAGGCAGCCTGGTTGGAGCTGAATTGGAAAACAGGGGTTAATTTGGGCTTGGGGGTTTCTATTTCTATTTTGCTTTTTCACATCTTTATTGTACAACTTCTGCAGTCTCTGAACAATGTGGGCTGAACTGGAACCTCCACTAGAACAACCCCCAGAGGTTTGGGGTATTTGAAGTCTATATCCTGACCCAGCTCCAAACAGCGACAGCTTGGACCAGTTTCTAGTTTAAATCCTTTGGAGACTATGGGTGGGATTTTCAAAGGAATGAGAGGGTGTTGAAGAGTCATCTCCCTCAGGCTTGTCAAAAATAGTCTGCATATTTTAGTTTCTTCTGAATTTTCCCCTGACTTTCCAGTCTGGAACAGGGATGTGCCCGAAAGGTTTAAGGTAAACAGGCACAGAATAGGGGCTTGTTGCTCTTCCAGGTTATTTGTGCGTGTCCTTCAGCTAAAGTCTTTGCTGTCCATGCTGTGATTTCCTTCTCTGTTTGAGAGGGGTAGTGGTTGTCAGTGCCTGCAGTAGCCTGCAACTGGGCTTGGCTGAAGAAGTTGCTTTTGGGCCTTGGAGAAGGGTCTCTAGTTGAATCTCTACTGAGGTATTTATAGAACAACCCTCATTGCATTTTACCCGATAGCTAGAGATTGTTGTGTATTTGCAGGGCCTTGTAAAAGCCCACAAGATCCTAGAGTCACAGAGTGGTTTGGGTTGAAAGGGATCTTAAAGCTCCTCCAGTTCCAACCCCCTACCCTGGGCAGGGTGACACAAGCTCGCTCCTTTGTGAAGGATCCTTCCAAGATTGATCCCGTTCTTTCTGTCCCCTACTGGTTCATCTCCCACTCGATGTTCCCATTGCTGTAGTCAAACACCCAAGTTGAACACAGGCTGTGCTCGCCTCGCTCTCACCCCATCCCAGATCCAGGAGGATTGATCTGAGCAGTGGAGGAAATCATAGAGCATCGACCCTCGTGAAGAGACTGCAGAAGGGCTGTCAGTCAGGCACGAGTATTTGCCACAGTGGAAATGCATGCAGGCACTTTGAGCCTTAAAAAAGTAATAATTGATTTTTCAATCAGCTTGACATTTAATGTGTTGGTAACTGTAATAAACAGGAACAAGCCATTAGTCCACACAACATGTTTCACTCACTTAGCAACCAGCCAGACTTTGACCAGCAGTTGCCTAAATAAACACAACAGAAAAGCAGAAAGCATCTTCTCCTTCTGGTTGCTCACTTACGTATCTTATGACGATTGTAATAGCATCTATAGCTCTGTGTGTGTTTATGTGTAGGCTCGCTGGAGTAACAGAGCCCTCATCTCTCTGAGGGCCACTACAAGCTCTTGTAATGCATATCTTGGTATCGGACAGCTTTGCAGACTGCCTCGCTGTCCCCTTGTCTGCCTCTCTCTCTCCCTTCCTGCATCTCACCTGCTCTTTTTGACGTTTCTCTAAGACCAAGCCTCATCCCTTTGCTTGATTGCCTTCAGCTCCCTGTGGAGGTATCCTGACGGGACCGGCCGGGGTGATCCTGTCCCCGCAGTACCCGGAGCCCTACCCCCCAGGGAAGGAGTGCGACTGGAAGCTGACCGTGTCTCCTGACTATGTCATTGCCCTGGTCTTTAACATGTAGGTACCTGAGACCTGTCTGGTTCCATGGCTGTGGCTGCCTGTGGGGACAGGGAGGGGCTGCCAGTGGTGGGTACTGCCGGGGTGAGCTGGGTCTGCATCTGGGTCCTTTCCTCTCTGAAGGAGCCAAACCTGGTGGGACTGTCCCATCACCCTGAATAATCTGTGCTCAGATGTTACCATAATTTAGGGAAGATACATGTATTTTGACTGCAGCTCCTTTTTCATACACACATGGTTTTTACAGAACATAACCACGTAACTGGTGCAGCACAGGAAGCTCCTGTAGCAACACTGCCTTATGCTTTGTGCTGCTGACTGCATCACCAGTCTGTGACTCCTTACATGTGGAATGGAGGCAGAAATGCCCTGCTCTGAGCTGAGGAGCTGTGTGGGGCAGAAGCAGTCTCTCAGCTCTGTGGCTGTACCCATCAAGACCACAGTCTGTTGTTCTCCAGGGGCTGCAGTAGTATACTCATACTTAAAGCACTTTTCCTTTGGTTTTGCAGCTTCAGTTTGGAGCCTGGCTATGATTTCCTTCATATCTACGATGGACCAGATTCACTCAGCCCCCTGATTGGAAGCTTTTACGGCTCCCAGCTTCCTGAGAGGATAGAAAGCAGCAGTAACAACCTCTTCCTCGCCTTCCGAAGTGATGCATCAGTCAGCAACACTGGATTTGTCATTGACTACACAGGTAAGAGCTGTTCTGGGGTACACCTAGCCCTGGATGCTGCCTCAGCAAACACACGGGGCTTGACCTGCCAAATTCTCAGGTTAAAGCACCTCACTGAACCAAATGAGAGCAGCTCTAGATGCTGTGGAAGCCTCTCTTCAGGCAGTAATCCTGCAGCCTGCTTTGCTACCACCACAGTTGGCTAAGAGGCATGGGAAGTAAAATTGAAAGTTGCAGAGAAGGACGTCCCGCAGGCTGGCAGAAGAGCCAGGGCACCAGGTGGGTAAGAGCAGCATAAAAGGACTGTTCTGTGGCTGAGGATCAGTCACATGTGGCTGCTTCTTTGTGGGGCTTTCATTAACAGAGAAGAAAGTTTCTACCTCTTTTTTTCTTTCTTAGTAAAGAAAAAGAAGGGCGCTTCCCCAGGAAACAGATACATGTGCTGTGTTCTGTAAGATCCTTCTTGTTCCACACTGAATTGAGATAGTTCTGTCTTTAGTGAGCAGAGTGCTGCTTCATTGCAGATTTGAGCTTTTGGAGCACTGGAGTGTGCTGAACTGTTAACTGGTCATTAGGAATGCTCCACACTGCCGTGGATTTAAGATTTATTTATAGTGGCAAGAGCTGCTTTGTCCAAGAGGAGGGGGTGCAGACATACATATCCAGTATGGGATCTCGGTCTCAATTCCTGATACTGTCGTTCAGGAGTGTACCAAGCAATTGGGTGGCTGTAACTAGAGGTGAGGGTCACAGAGGTGGATGCTCAGAGCTCTTGAGTCAATGGAGCTCTTCTGAAATCTGTGAGGTTTCCTTCACTTAAGATTCTAAAGCATCTACATAAAAAGTCAGTAATAATTCATAAAATGAGCAGAATAGTTCACAGTGGTGTTAGCGCAGCGGCTTGGTTCTGCCTGCCTTGCTTGAGGAGGAGGTAAAGCATTGTGTGGCTTCAGCAGTAATAGTGAGAGACAGGGGACGTGGTTGGAGTTTTCCCTGGGTGCTTTTAGCTCTCTATCAGCAGAGCAAGCTGAGAAGTGACAGACCTGGCACTGCTGCTGTGGGAAATGGGGTTAAAAGGAAGGCTTTGGCAGGTATGTTCATGTTTGTGCATTGGGTAGGTGGAAGAATGGAGGTGTTACAAACTGCAGTAGAAAATACGCTCCGAAAAGCTGGATCCGATGAGCTGGGATTGTACAGAATGGAGAAAAGGATTGACTGGGATAAAAAACGGGGCTGGAAGGAAATGGTTCTTGCAGCCTGCTCTGGCCTTTATGGACCAGTTGCAGAATGGGAAAAAAACATTGATGGCTTCAGCTGAACTGGATGTGTGCCACTGTGAAACATGGCTTTGCATCGTGGTGTACACTGTGAAACAGGCTGTTGAGTCTTGTTGGCCCAACTGTGTGCTGTGGGAGCAGCAATAACCCGTGATGGAAAGCTGATGGGCTGCTGCTGCTTTTTCTGTGTATTTGGGCAATTCTCTCTTCCCATAACCTTGTTTCCAGTCTGTGGTTCCTGCTCTTGAATTTACCTGACCAGAGGTTAAAAGATAATGAAATGGCAATTCCTCTCAGTTACCCTGAAAAGATGAAATTCCCTCTAGCAAAGTTAGGAAATCATAGGACAGTGACTGTGAACATTGCTTAAGAGTCAAGAGATTAATGTGCTTCTGCTGTCATTAGAATCCATTTTACTAAAAATTAAGTGTTTGGTTTTCTTCTTTTCCACTTTCTCTTTGGTAGCCAGGAAGTCGTTAACAAATGAAGCCTCATTAGGGTGGTTGTGAGGTGCATTTTTCTCCTCTCCAGTGCTGGTTGTTTTATTAAGATACATTTTGTGTATTCGCACACTGATGTTGTCAGATGGAGCCCACGCTTCATGAGCAATGTAAAGGGCAGGCCATTGTTTGGGGAGCTTTTCCCAAACTATTCCCCCCTTATATCTTGTGTGTGTTGAGGACTTTGTCGTGAGCACAGAAGTGGGTCAAACCCGATCCGTTGCTGCCTCCATCCGAGCAGCTCACCCTGATGGGCTGGTGCTGAGCTGGCCCCAAGGTGCACGTGAAGGTTTGGTGCTCGTGCTTGGGGCAGAGGGTAAGGAGGAGTTTCCAGGGTGGATGCTCCAAAGCGGGAGGTTTCCTCACGCGTTTCAGTGCTTCCTGTTGCTGTGGTGGGCCAGAAGCGAAGAGGCGTGAAATTGAAAGCAAATGAAGCAAAACTGATTACTTTTCACCCTTCCAAAGGAATGGAAAAACCCTAAAACAAACCCCAAGCCTTATTTCAAATCCATTATTTTTTCCCCAGATCTATTTTGCCCATCCTGAGCTTATAAACATACATTCAGGATTATTTATGGGTTATTTAAGGTACAGATTCCCCACGGAAACACTGTAAAATCCATTGCAAAGCAAGCTGTTAGAGAATACCCAGCACTGTTTGCTGTTAAACCAGTCAGAAATGGGAGACGATGCTTGATCCTAGAACAGTTTGCATTTGAAAAACAGGTCAGGCCTTTGGAAAAGGTGTTCCATGTAGCTGGAATGAATCAGAGCATGCTGGGCTCCTGGCCAGCTGGTATGGAGTAGCCAAGCTGCTTGGGGTGCCCAGGCTACACCTGGACCTGGTTTAAACCCTGACATAATTTGTCCTGTCTTCAGTATAGGTGTCTGTTGTGCAGGACTGTCTTCTAGACAGTTTCTCTTGGGGTTGTGTAAGGCTTAGCTCTCAATAAAGGCTTCCACATGTTCTCAGTTATGGAGTTCATGATGCACTTTGCAAACAACAGCTCTCGGGTGAAGCTGCTCTCGAACGTGCAGGTAAAAGCCTGACCTTCTGATCTGGGAGCTTATGCAGGCTTTGAGTTTTCCTTGGGAAAAGAGAGGGGAAGCACAGGAAACGCTGCTTTCTGTGGAGTAATGAACCAGTCCTCATGGCATTTTTGTCTTGACTCTTTTCTAAACATTTGGCAGCCTGGATCCGTGTTAATTGGGACATCAGAGTAAAGTCCTTGATTTCTGAAGTGTCTGGGTGGAAATAAAATGTTAATTCTAAACGGGCAAGCTGCACTGTACTCACTTCATAGCCTCATAAATCAAAGGCTGGGGAAGCTGTGGCTTTCCTACATCCCTCTATGAGTCCTTTGCAGTCACCACGCAGCCAATGGCTTCTTTAAAGTTGAGGTCCTGCCCCCGTTTGTAGCCTACTGCTGAGGATCATCGGGGCAGCTCATCTGCAGAGGAGTGCTCAGCTGGAGACATGCGTAGGACTAGTGTCAGGATGCGTCGTCCTCCGAGGTGAGCGGTGTCCCTGAAGGCACAGACCCTCAAGGGACCAGAAGCAGTCAAGAATGGGGAAAACACAACAGAAGCAGTGGGGCTGCTGCTCGGCAATCAGCCACCAGCCCTTTTGCAGCAGCTGGCAGTGACTTGAGCACACAGTGTCATGAGTTTTCAAAGCAGTTGCAGAGGCTGAGATCAAGCACACGGCTGAGACATTTGACAGCCGGGTAGGAGGCTGACTGACAAGTTGAAGCCACATCAACTGGGTAGATGAAAGGGAATGAGACTGTTCAAAATACCAGGAAGGCCGTGAAGTGGTCAGGAGGAAGCTGTTGGGTGCAGCTTTTGTATGGAAGGGTCTGAAAGTGAACATTAATAATTCAGAGAAATTAAGGTTTGGGGATTGAAAACATGTTTTGGACAAGCAGACGAAGCATTTACACTTGCAAATGGCTTGTGTGCTGCAGTGGCCTCTGGGCCATGGAGCTGCACTGCTCATCTTCAGCTGACCAATGTCCAGAAGCAGTTTGTCACCTCCACGGGCTGTGATGATCAGTCTGTACTGGGTATTCCAGTGGCTTGCAGTGAGGGTAAAGTCTCACTTCTCCAGATACAGCCGGCGTCTCACAAGCATGAGGATAAACGAGGAGGGGATGTGCTCATCTGAGCTGACCGGAGAGCCAAGGGCTTTGCTTTCTGATGCTATGACTGAAACAAGCTTTTTGGTCCTGATACCTTAACTCATAGTAATCAAGATTTCTCTTCTGTGTCTGGCTGGTGTCTCAGCAGGGCCTACCATCAGATCCCACACAAGAAATAATGGGTACAAGTATTTGTTGAATTCTTTTGTCTCAGAACATCAATTTTCTCCATCATGTTCTGAGTATCAGAGCTCTCTTTTGACTGCTGCAGTAGTTGCACTTCTAGGCATGTGTGTGCCTCTTCCCAGGATCAGATAAATGGGAACATGTTACTCGGTTGGAGAACAGGGTTGCTTGTCCAAAGTTCATGCACCAGGACACCACTCACACAGAGGAGAGCCCAGGACTTCATGATTTAAAGTCTGATGGTACAAGTATGTGGTGCTCTGCGAGGGGCACTGGGGGTTGACCAGCCTCTGGCTCCAAAACAGGGAACTGGTGTTCCAGGCAAACCCAGTGGCCTCGCTGCTGCATTCCTGGTGGGAACATTTCACATCCTTTTGCGCCCTCTTCACCTGGTGGCACAGCTCTTGTGTAAAGGGAACCCTGGAACTAAGCCTATTTCTCACTGCAAACAAAGAAACAAAAGCAAGATCTGGGGCTTCTTCTGTTTTCTGTTTCTCCCTCCACCTTTTCCCTAAATACTAAAAGCCCATGATTTAATGCTTAAACACATTATAATTGTTCACAGACCCACTGCTCTCAGAAAAGCCCTCATCTTTAATGAGCAATTTCCAAATGACAAAAGAGCAGGATTAATCAAAGCCTCTAATTATATTTCATGCAGGAAAAAAAAGGAAAAAGAGAAAAAAGCCCTCAGAAGAAGGGAAGAAATACCCAGGTCCTGACAGCTCTGCAGTCTGTACGGGAATTTTCATCTGTAAATGGGGTTTTTAACTCTGCAGGGCAGAGTGAACAGAGAGAGAAATGTCTTCGTTTTGTCTAACTGCTTGTAATCATTTTGCCATAATTGCAGCCGCTCTGCACATCTGGAGAGTCAACCCGCTAGCACATGGCACGATGTATTTCCATGGCAGGAGCAGACAGCTCTCGGATACAGGAATGATGGGTGCCAAGGAAGTAACGTGAACAGATGTGGCACATCTGAAATGTGTTTCCTGTTCAATTTGTGTTTCTGTGCCCTGGTTTGCAAAGTCCCTTGCAGCCTCTCCCCTGTGCAAGGAAGGGAGAGCAAGTGTAGGTTGTTAAATGAAAGCTTTGCCTCGTTGATTGGGTTTTGGGTGCCAGTAATTGTCTGTGAACTGAAGCTTTCCTTCTTGGAAGTGTACTTGTGCTGGAGCTGAGCACCAGGGAAAGGTCTGGACCAGAATCTGACCCATACAATTCCCTAGATTCAGCAGCGTGAAATCTGAGCTCTTCATGCTTGAAATCTAAGCTCTTCAAATGGTGCTAGTCTTTATGATATACGTGATATTCCCAGATGAGAAAAGCCAAGAACCAAGCCATTGACCAGAACTCTAGAGTAGCTGTATCAGACCAGTAAAGATCTCGGCCATTCCAATCCTTTCTTGCAGAGAATCCCCGGGAGTCGTGCTTCGACCCTGGCTCGATCAAGAACGGCACCCGCGTGGGTACGGACCTGAAGCTGGGATCCACCATCACCTACTACTGTGATGGTGGGTATGATATTGAAGGGGTCTCCACACTGACGTGCATAATGGGAGAAGATGGAAAACCCACGTGGAACAAACCTCGACCTACCTGTACAGGTAATGTCCAAGGGGAAGCAGTGAGCAAAGAATGATTTACCTATCTCCAGATACTTCAGCAGTTTGTCCTCGTCAAAACTGTGATGTTAACTTTGCACAGAGCTGCTTGCAGAGGGACAAAGGGGGTTTCCTCAGTGTTCCATAATTTTTTAACACCCAGAGGGCAGGAAGAGCTGACTTATGTGAGGTTTCTTCAACCTTCTTTTGAGAGAGACAGAAACCTGGACACAGCAGATTATGTGCATGGCATTATGTGCGTGGCAAATCCTGTGTCCTTAGTCCAGGGCAGGATTCAGGAAGTCACTTCAACATTTGCTTAACCTGATCCCTTCTAATCAAAGCCCTTAAGCGTGTTCTTTCCTGAGCAGGGTCAGAGATTATTGAGAAAGCAGAAAGTATTTTCTTCTTAGGGCTTTTGTGGTTATTTTGGTTTGTTTTCTGCCTTAATGAGAAAATGATTTAAGTGATGGATTTGCAGTCAGAGCTTAATCTGAGAAATGAGTCAAGAGATAGCTGTCAGTCTGTGCTAATTGGAAGAATGAAACCTCTGCCTTGGAGAGGTGCTGGTGGGGAGGACGTGGTCCCTCTGGAGCCAGGCTGAGAAAGGGAAAAGCATAGGAGCCACTTCTGACAGGTCCTGAGCTTTGAGGTTGTGTGGAGAGCAGTGCAGATCACATTCATCTACACCACCATACACAGCATCCCTCAGCACTGGCAGTCTCGCTAATGAAGTGTGAAGCAGGCGTGAACTCAGCTTAGGGATAAACTTTATTTTCCTTAATGGGAACTTTCAATGAGAGCTGCGATGCCCGAAGCAAGGGATCGGTGGTGGCTGGGGCAGGTGCCACTGCACAGCACCGCAGGGCATGGGAGAGAGCATCTTAGAGCAGCAGGAAGAAGGCTGATGTTTCATGGATGGCTTGGGTACAGGCACACTCGGGAATCTCTTCTTGCCTTTCTCTTCCAGCACCCTGTGGTGGTCAGTACACAGGCTCGGATGGCGTCGTCCTCTCTCCAAATTATCCCCAGAACTACACCAGTGGCCAAGTCTGCCTGTACTTCATCGTCGTGCCGAAGGACTACGGTACTGGGCTTTGACCACTGTTCTGCTCTTGGGCAACTCCCTTGTTCGGGTGGGTTTTAACAAAGTGGTAGAATAAGCACATCTGTAAATGGAGATAAGGGAGATTGGAAAATAGTGAGTAGCGCTGTTGGATGCTGTTTATTCTTTGTTGTAGTCAGCAGGGATAATGGGAATTTTCTGAAGTAAAAAATCTATCAGAAAAACCCACAGATAACAACAAACCCACAGGTAACAAACCCACAGATAACAAACCCCCCATCTTGTGCTTCCCTTTCCAGTTCCTGCACTATATCCAGTCATAGAGTTCAGCAAAAACCAACTCATAGTAGTTAATGCCGGCAGCACTCAGAGGACCTCTGAGAGTACAAAATATATTTACCATAAACACACACTAATCACGGTGCTAAAGAATCTGTGCAGGGATGCACGTGTAATTGTAGGCCTGTGGGTGTGCAGCTAAGTTTTGGTTTTAAATAGCGTGTGAATTCCATTCTAAACCCAGATCCAGACAAAAGCCAGCTCCATTTACATGGACTCTCATTCTCACAGACTCCAGGGCTGTGTCATTTTGGTCAGAACTGAAACTCAATAGTGATCAATGCTCTGTAAGCCTTCGAGGCAGCTAGCTGGATATTAATATTGGTTAACATATTTTCTTGTTTGAAGGGAATTTAAAGTTCTTAAAGAGCACTTGCACTGACAACTCTGGCAGGTGGAGGTCTCTAAATTCCCTTATTTGATCCTGCTGCTCAGTGCACTGTATTGATCTCGTCAGTCCCTGTGGTGTTTTCAGTTGTTTGTGGTTTCCTTTGCTATGATAGCAAGGTGTGAAATGAGGATACCGTGTTCAGACATCGGTTATGAACTCCTTTCACTCGAATTCCCTTCTGCCTGCACGCATCCAGGTTCCAGTCCTCAAGCTAAGCGATGAAATACTACACTGCTCTCACACCTAACCCGTTTTACTATAGCTGATCTTGATACTATCTTAAGAAACACAATAGCTAGAAGGATAGACGGTCTTGGTCTGCAAGTTCGACTTCTGCCTACAGAGAGATGAGAGCTAAATTAGCTTCTGTTTTCCACCTGCTACCTTTCAATAGCTTCATTGAAAGCAAGCAGGAAAGCCATTAATAGTGAATGTTGCGCATTTCCCATGCCCTTCGCTTGGGTTCTGTGTACAGCAGGCATCAGGGTGTGCCATCGTCACTTGTTCAGTGTTCCCAACGTCAGCGCTGTGCTGGAAACCCGAATGTGCAGGAAACAAATGGTGGATGATGAATTTCACAGCAGGAGACCTCTCGGCTTGGGAATCTGCAACTGAGCACTTAAAACTTGAGAATGCAAAGCTAGGAGAGAAGAGAGCAAATCTTCCAAGTGCAGATTTGGGAGGAAATAAAGTGTTGGTATATTCTGAAAAATAAATAGGTAAAGTCTCCTTGCTCCAGCTAAAAAGTGCTTTAATCCTCTCATCATTTTCTCCCTCTTATAAGCTCTGCCTGCTCCTGGGTGCGTTTACAGCATGTGCAGTAAGACCCAGAGCAGGGCTCCCTCCTTAGCAGTCTCTCTGGGCAGGCTTAGGACTCACTGCTAGTGAAACTGAGTGTCCTCCTTCCCAAGCAGCCATCCTCCCCAACCAGAGAGCTTCAGTCCAGACATTTAAGTTCTTCAGGACAGGGATTAGTTTGTTTGTGTTTTGTGCAATGCCTAATGCAGAGGTTCTATACATGTCTAATGACAGAGGTTCAATACAAATAATGAATAACAATTAGCAGTTAGTTCAATTATATACCTTGTGTTATGTAGGCAGACAAATGGAATGATTCACAGAAGAATCCCTTTTGGCCTATGAATCAGTGTTAAAGCATACTGGCAAGTGAACATGGGGGAGGCTGATTACTTCTTCTGTTATGCCTACTTTGTGAATAAATAAAGGGCTTCCATCTTCCAGGGCTGTCAGTCAGGCCCTTCATATCTGTGCCAAGCTCCTGAAATAAAAGCAGCTGAAGTGCCTCAGCTCCAGGCCCTGGCTGCATGGGGACAGCCGTGTCCTGACCATCTCCCTCTCTTCACAGTGGTCTTCGGGCAGTTCGCCTTCTTCCAGACTGCGCTCAATGATGTCATTGAAGTCCATGATGGCCCCGACCAGCACTCCCGGCTCCTCAGCTCCCTTTCAGGCTCTCATACAGGTAGGGAACCTGTCCCTGTTGCTGCTGGGAAAAGCAGGCTAAAAGCACAGGCTGCCATTGCTCTGTGAAAGCCTTGTGTGTAGCTAATGCTGTAATCTCTGTCTTTCCTGTTTCATCTCTTCTCATTAGGTGAATCATTACCGTTAGCTACCACCAACCAGATTCTCATCAAATTCAGTTCCAAGGGTCAGTCTACAGCCAAAGGTTTTCATTTTGTCTACCAAGGTGAGTACAGTTGTTCTGGAGATGTCCCCGCACTGATCAAAGATACAGTGATACCTTGAAGCATCCTGGACTGCTTTCAATGTCTGTGGATCTTTGCACACATTGTGTTTGAACAGGAAGTATCACAGGAGATGAAGATTGCTGGGGCTGTCTGGCTCCTGTAGGTACTTCATCCTCAGACGTTCTGTTTTCACTCTGCCTCAACCCTCGCACGTCGCAGGATTAGTATCAGAAGTATCTTGTTGAATCATGCCCTGAGCACGCAGTGAGTTCTTGAGACTTAGATGCCAGCAATGTTTCCCAGTGGTGTTTTAGCACATTGCTCAGTGTAAGCAGCTGAACACTTGTCTAGCAGCTCCGTAAAATCCTTCCTCTGGCATGTCACAGGCTTAGCCCTCCTGCTGTCAAACTTCTGCCCCTTGATCCTTTTCAGTAACAGCTTGCATGGCATTGAACAAGTCCCACTTAGAGATTTGAAAGTAGTAAATAGAAAGTGATGCACAGAGTAGTGGGAAAACAGAAGGGCTTTCTCACCCACACGCTCTGTACCACTGTCTGTGGTTCAGCCCAGCTTCTGCTCCCACATTACTGTAAAGTGGGGACAGGCAGCAGGGGCAGCCTGTGCCTTCTCCAGAAGCAAAGTGAAGAATGGTTTGGGTTTTAGTGTCCAGAGATAAGTTCCCTCGAATTTCTGCCTAATTATTGTAAAACAACTGTAGTTCTGATCGTAATCTTTAAATAGATTTCAGGAAAGCAAAGGTTTTGATGAAATCAGTGAAGATTACCTCCTCCCTTCTGCATGCTAATTATGAGCTACACAGTCTGCAGTGATTACTGCAGGGAAAGCAGAAGTAAAAGAGTGAGCTAGCGCTGGTTCAGGTCTGCCTGGCCAGGCTCTAATGCTGTTTTTACTCTCATTTTTACACAAATGAGGAGTTTCCTCTCCTAGAATTCTCACCCATCCAGTGATGCACAGCGGGACAAGCTCCCCCAGGGTGAAGGAATGGGAAGCCCAAAGCAGCTCGAGCTGGAGAGTGGAGCTGCAGTTCA
Source organism: Coracopsis vasa (assembly GCA_026283785.1). NCBI lineage: Eukaryota > Metazoa > Chordata > Aves > Psittaciformes > Psittacidae > Coracopsis > Coracopsis vasa. The sequence goes on from JANHGB010052894.1 coordinate 58,864, forward strand.
GGCACGATTCTTCCCATGGTTTGGAAAGAGGCCAAGCACGCCCAGACGGCTGAGCTGGGGTTACCTGGGCAGGGGACAGATCCATAAGTGTTTTGGCCATCTTGGATTTGCTTCTTCACAAGTGGCTCCCTGATCTGTGCGATGCCTTTGACAGTGGGTTTGGCATTCATCTCTGAATCAAATTAAAATCAAGGAATGCAGCTGATGTGCTCATCATCTCCATGTTTTTTCCCTCCCAGCAACTCAGGCATTAAGCACTAGTAAATTATAAAGCAAGAGAAAAAGATGAATTAATTTCTTATCAGTAGACATTTCTTTGACTCGTTTTTCAGATGTCAGATGCTCCATTTCTTTCTTTGACTGTAGTGTGCAGAATTGAACAGGAATGCAGGCAATTTCAACAGCTCGCGATGCAGCATCACTGCTTAAATTCCCCTTTTCTTGCTTTTACCTTTCTCATCATGAAGGAGATTGTTTAAAATTGATGTCTGTTACAGGAATGAGGCTGAGTGAGCTGAGAAACCTGAAGGGTTTTCTACTGAGGCTCTAGCATTATATGGCAAACCAGCTCCTTGGAAAGTCATTGCTGAATGCCTCGGTTTCCCTATTTAGAAGCGACCTTTCAGATGTGATTGTAGGTTTCCAGAAGACAAACAGCCCCATCTGAGAGAGCGTGCGTGGTTCCGTGATGTTCTGGCTGCTTTTATTTCAAGTATCACTTGAATTGACAAAAGTTTGAGTGAAATGATGCTCTTTTCCTCTCAGTGGTCACGATTGGATTCCGCATCCCTGTGGGGTTCAGGTAGACTCACGTTGCTGGGCTGTTAACGAGTGTTTAATGTTGGCACTTAGCATCACCAGAAGGTTTGCTCTAACTGGTTCTTTGGTTTTCTTTCTGCTTCGCTGCGTCACACCCGCCTGCTGGTCCCTCCCGCCTGCATCGCCAGCGGTGCCCCGCACCAGTGCCACCCAGTGCAGCTCCGTGCCGGAGCCGCGCTACGGCCGGCGCCTGGGCAGCGACTTCGCGGTGGGCGCGGTGGTGCGGTTCGAGTGCAGCGCTGGCTACGCGCTCCAGGGCTCCCGCAGCATCCAGTGCCTCACCATGCCTGGCGCGCTGGCGCAGTGGAACGTTTCCGTACCCACCTGTGTGGGTAGGTATCCTTGGGATCTGGGGCTTGTTCTGTGGGCTTCAGCCTGCAGAAGAGAAGGCTCCTTAAGGGGAGACCTTAGAGCAGCTCCAGTGCCTAAAGGGGCTACAGGAAACCCGGAGAGGGGCTTTGGACAAGGACCTGTAGGGACAGGACAAGGGGA
>JANHGB010052895.1:5924-23219 GCA_026283785.1 Coracopsis vasa
TTTGAAGTGCTCATGTGTACATGCTGCCAGGCATTTTGGTAGAACTGTTACTCCATTTCTTTGGATTTAGAAATCTCACTTTCTGGGCAGGCAGAAAAGCTGCTGTTTTCAGTGTTTATTGCATACCACGCACCTGATCTTTTCTTCTTTCCACAGAACTATCTGGAAAGGGCTGTCAGCCCATCAGTGATGGAGGTTTTCATCTCAACACTTAATACCCTCTTTACAGTGGTGCCAAACATGCAGAATAAGTTCTCCAAAAAGCTGGGTATGGGGGTAGTGTGGGATTATGTTATCTGTGCTCTTAACTGAAGGAACTGATGCTACTGCATATTACTGAGGCAATGAGCTTAACAAGACTTCATGTGGAGGATTACATTACATGTTTATATGAGTAAGAATAGAGCGCACAGTCATGTTCAGCAGGATGAAAAAGTTATTTGGTCTAGCAATGATGATGGGACAGATTTTATTTTAGATAAATAACTTGTGTCAGCTTCACCCTTCCCTCTGGAATATTCAGAATTGGCTGTTCCTGTAGACAGGGATTATGCTGGAATTGTTGGTAGGTTTTTACTATGTAGAAATCCTATTTACTCTGTGTATTCCTTACTCTTTGCACATCAGAGAACTGATGTAGAGAATTCCTCTATTCTAAACATGTGAAGCTGTCAAATCTTTCCTTCTTCTCCTGAGAAAACAAATGAATCTCAGACACTCCCCTCCAAACCAAACTCAAAGTAGTTTGCTTTGGGAGAGGACACTGAGATGACCTGCCTTGCTTACCAGGTTGGTGTAGAGATGTGTGGGGAGAGTTATGGGACCTGCCTACTTTTTTCCCTTATTGTACACATTCTGTGTCCCTTTGACATTTCTGTCTTGCTTTCTCTCTAGCATCTTCGTCCTTCATCCGACTGACACTGGAGCTGAAGGCCAGATTTTGCTCTGTACAAAGGTATTGTGATGCATGCGTTTTGAGGAAGTCAAACATTTTCAGATGGGAAAGCAGATCATGCCATATTTAATGCACCTGATTTGACAAGATGGAAGGCTGAAAGACTCAAGAGTGGTTATCTTACTGCAAAATGTAAACGGCAACTGACAATGGAAAAGCTGGATGTGGGAGAAAGGAGAAGCAGTCAGATAGGGGGCAGGTGGATTCACAGAGTGTTGTGAGAATCCTGTGCTCTGTCGTGAGATGAGCAGGTAGAGATAAAGCAGCCTGGCTTTGGAATAATCAGATGAGTGTTTTGAAAGGAAATAACAGTAGCATCAGTTTCATCTGAGCTCTGGCTTCCCAGGCACATATTACCACTATCATTGTTCCTTGTGGTGTGATAATATATAAGAAATGGGCTGGAGGAGGAAGACTTCAACAGCAGGCATTGCAAAGGGTTTTCTGTAGCAAAGACTATGATTTCTAGGTTGAGGAGGACTTAGGGAGACTTTCTGTGGGTCTGCAAAGGTGTGTTACCCCCTCTTTCCTGTGACTGCACCTTATTAAAGAGTAAACAAAACACGCAGCACCCCTAGCCCGGGTTACCACTGTGAAACTTAGAGTGGGGATGTTTGTGCCTTTGAGTGGTGTGTGTGGGAAGTGATCGAGGCCTCTGAATACAGTAGTTTGGGGCACTAATGATGGTGTGTTAGAGTGCAAAGCTGATTCATTATGTCCTGTTCTGCAAGGAGATCATTGGAGACAGAAATAATGCCACAGAATCTCCTTCCTGGTGTTTGCCAGTGGAATCAGGTGTGGGAAGCCACCCTCATGTACAGCCCATTCTCTGCAATGCTTGGGGTCCTGCCCTTGCAGGACTCCCTGTGTATACCAAGTGTGATGATTGTGAGCGTACCTCACTATATTCATGTTGTCCCAAGGTGTGTGAACACATTCACTGCCATCACCGTGCACACCTGCCACATCTGTGAGCTGACTGTCCTTTGGGAAACACTCACTTTCCCGGAACCCCAGCTGGCTCCTGGAGTTTTGTTGTGATGGGCAAGTGCTTGTATGGGATGATTCAGTAAACAGGTTCTAGCAGACAGCAGGTGAGATTGGAAATACGAAGATGATATTCCTGGCCTTCTGCACTGTATTTTTCTGCTCTTCTTCACAGTAATCCTGCCTTGAATCAGGCCTGTTCCAGCTTCCTCTGCAGCTTGTGCTTGAGCCTTTACTCTGCCACAGAGAAAGAGAAAACTTCTTCTCAGGAAGGCAAGTTTGGGGAAGGAGACAAATGGCTTCATTTACTCTGAGGCCCTGACACCCTCTCTTTAGGCAATAGGTACAAAAAATAATTAAAAATAAAAGGACAAAGAAGAAGGGATGGGAGGACCCACATAAGCTCTATTTAGAGGCTGTGGGATTTTTCCCCCCAACTTTTTTTTTAAGCTGGTCCAACAAGGAGATAACAGTCACAGAATGCATTCGCAAGAATTTGGAACCCTGCCTGTTTACATGGTGACGTTTATTAGCACAACTGTGCATGGCTTAATTGAAACAATCTCATTTGCCACATAGTCACCTATATCTGCAGGTTTTTCCTCTGGCATACTCTGTAAAGCTTTCCTGTCTGTACTGTAACTTTCCATAATAGGTAAGTCTCAGATAAATGAGATGAAAATTTTCACATCACAAAAGCCACTTTTCCCACTGGCAGTGGTTGGTCACTATACAGGCAGCATCAGCAGAAAGCTGGGAACCTCGAACAGAAATGTCTTTTCATCCTCAAAGCCAGCTCCATTAAATCAGATCTCACAACACCTCACTCCAGATCATAGGGGTTGTGCTCGCTGTATGCAGGCTGTGGGACAGGAGGTTGGCTTTGATATTTCTTACATCAGGAGCTTCCCTAATTTAATGTTCTTGAATTAGGGCAGGCAGATGCTTCCATCCCCCTGTTCCACTCTGCTTTCCTGTAAACAATCCTCATCACTGTCTGCCTGCTTATAGTAGTTTTATTTCTAGAGCAAGACATTTCTGAGCTCCTGCAGAAAGGTCTGCCTCAATTAAACTACACCACTGCTGAAAGCCTTCTCCTTCTGGCTGAAACCCCTGAGCCTTTCTCTTTGGATCAAGCTCTTTGCAGCCACCAACACTGCTTTATACTACTCTTATACTTTGCCTACACCCTTGAGGACAGGTGAGCCAAGAGTATACAAGGCACATGGTTTTGTGGCTATTAGATACCATGTAGTGGTGGGTGAGGCATGTCTAATGTTACCGTTTGCACTCCAATCTCCTTGAATGCAGGTTTGTCCCAGAAGCAGAATTATTTTTAGCCATAAGAAATTTCCTCCTGTCAGCACAGGACCATGGAGACTGTCCCCCTCTATACATACTCAGAGCTGCACTTTACCTCCTTGCTGTCTGTCAGGACAAAAGCCAACCACTGGACTTGGTAAAAGATGATTTCATTCCTTCTTCCTGGACCCTTTTTTGGAAACTAAGGTTTCTCCCCACTCCCATCAACCCTCTTGAGGAAAGTATTTTGACAAAGGTGGTGAGCAGTGAGTGAGTGAAGAGCGTGCAGTGCATCTACACTCTGGAAAGTTAACTGTGAAAAGCCACCAGGGAATCCAGATTTGACTGAATAAACCTGTGTATGTGTGGGAAGTGTAAATGCGTTGGATAGGCTGTGAATTCACATATGGAATATAATAAATTTCATAGCTTCAGTCTCTTGAACACATCTACAGCCTCTGCAGAAGGCTTTCGAGTGTTCCCATATGGCTCTTTGCTGCTGCACAGCTTTGAGAACTGTATAAAGCCTACAAGTTTCTTAGCCTTTATGATGCAAATGGGCTTCACAAAATGATGTTTAACTGATATATTTGATTGTCTACTTAGAAGGCAGTGTGACTTGCTCATAGCACTCACATCACTTCAGCTTTTTTGATATTCAGTATCTAGTGATAATTCCGTTCTCTCTCCCCTTTTCCCTCCCACACATTTACCAGAGGTCGTTGTGTACCATAAGGAGGATCCTGGATAATCTTCCAGATCTAAGCTTAGTCTACGTCCATTGTCCTCTCCTGCTGAAATTCTTCCTGCGCTACCCTGAACTTATGGGGAGATTTGGACACCAAGTCCTCCAACTCTGGTTTTCCTGGGGAGACTGCAAGCAAACTGGGATTGAAGAAGATGGTTTTGGCATGTCTGATCAGCTGAACAGTGTTAACCCATTACTTCCCATTCTGAAGAGCAATTCCAGCATTTTACTTATTTTACTGGTATGTAACTTTCACGAGGATAGGCTGCCATCCTGGCCCTGATTTAGGGGGCTTTTTAATCCTTAAAGCTCTCAGTGGTGTCATAGAATCATGGAATGGTTTGGATTGGAAAAGACCTTAAGATCATCCAGTTCCAACACCCTTCCATGGGCAGGGACACCTTCCACTAGACCAGGTTGGTCAAGGCCCTGTCTAACCTGGGACATGAGGCCAAGGATTCTGCTAGAAGGGCCAATGTGTGTATACATAGACTTCCACCTCCCAGGGAAGCCTGATATGGAAAATGGGTCTTTCTCTGTTATCCATTCACTGTAACAGGAAGGGATCTTTTGAAAGCTGGTTAGGAAGGGATCTGAGGGGTGCTCATGTATGCCGTGAAAAACCTCATTCTTTTCTCTATCCAGACACACAGCTGGGTACTCCAGATTCTTCTGTGGCAGCCTTTCAAGAAGCTGTTTTTCTAATTTGGGAGAAATGTTTTACTACTGATAGATGAGAAGGATATGAGGAACAAAGAACTTTGAAAAAGCAGCATGCAGAGAGCAGGTCTTGAGGGCACGGCTTTTTGTTTGCTGAGGGTTTTAATTTTGTTTGGTTTCAACTGGAGAGTCTTGTCAGAGATTTTTGCAGTGCTCCTGAGTTTCCAGGGCTGCAAACAACACATTTTATTGCTCTTTAAAGGTAAAATAAAAATCTTGGGGCAGGGAAAATTATTCGGGGCAGGGAAAATTATTCAGTGCAGGGAAGAAAGGGGCCTTGAAGTAGCAGGGCTTGTGTGTTTGCTGGCATAATGAGCTCTGTTAACCTATGTAATCATGACAGAATCTAGGTACTGGTGGCTGCTTAGAGACCTCCTCTCACTCCCACCTCTCCCACCCACCCTGTCACCTATTCTTATCAGTGGCCACTTAACCCGTGACTGTTCAGCCACTCACACAGTAAATACTTGCTGACATTTCCACACAGGAACATGAGATTTGCCTGGAAGGCCAAAAGCAAAGAGCTGTGATGTTTCTTTTCCAGCCTTTTAGAGAAATTAAAACTATATATCAGTGTGAATAGAAGCCCATGTCAGCAGACAGTGAAGAAACAAGGTTTGATTCTGAGTGGGCACCCATCAGGCATTACAGGCTGGCACATATTTGTTATGATCAAAGAGGCCGTGAAGTACATTTTAATATCCCAGCTTACTGAAATGACTGACAGGAGGATTCCTGTGTGGGGCAGTTCTTTTACAGTGAAGGTGATATTGGACAGTAGGTAGCAACATCCAGGCATTTGATAACAATTTCAGAGCATTAGCCAAAATGATCAGTGAGTTCACATATCAAATTCAGGAGAAGAAGTGTCCCATGGGACTTGCCTTTGGCAGTAGTTCTGGAGCTTAGCGCTCCATAGTGTGGTGTATACATCCCAGGTCTATCAATAAACAAAAGAGAAACAGTGACTCTTTCCCTGAATAGTACAGTATTCCTGCTTCCCTTTGTCTGTATTGCTGTGTGCTCTTGGAGGAATAAATTAATTTAGGTCTGTCCTGGTCGTTAAAGTGAGTTGTAATAAATCACAGGCTTTGACACTTCACCTTTCAGTTGGAGAAGAGCATAATCAATCTGAATTTAGATGGGCTAATAAAACAGTGCAATATCCTGGGATAAATATGCTGTCAGATGAAAGAAAACTTAGGAGGTGAATAACCTCAGCCTGAGAATGCTCTAGTAAAATGGAAAGGCCTCTGTATGGTACAGTGAAACAAAAATGAATGTCCTTCCAGGGATGATTTATTTGCTCATCTGCTTTTAAGAATTGTCTGGACTAGATCGAGCAGATGGTTAGTGGCTTCATCTGAGACCTTCAGCTCCTGAGTAGGAAGGAAGATGTTAACACAGTGATGCATTTTCCAGGACCAGGAAGGCTGTGGCCCTTGGCTAGTGCCATTTTGTGTTGTGTGTGTTCATCTGGGGGTGAATGTGATCATGATCACACACTGTCCCACTTGTCTTCTCCATGCTTCAGATCTGAGCTGCTCTCTCAGAGAATGGAAATAGGCTGACTGGCATTCGATTACATTCCTGAATGTCATATGGAGCAGATCTGTGTCAGTGGAGCGGACTGTGCAGACAGCTCCCTGCCCCATATTCCTGAAGGTCTCAAATATGAGCAGGAATCAAGCTCAGAACTAGATATTTTTTTCTGGCACAGGCAGCCTGTTCTTACCTTAGCTGCTTTCCTTGGGTATGGGGGTCCCACAGCCATTTCCTCTCCATTATCCCAGTCAGGATTCCTGACTACTATGTGATAGGGAAGGCAGCAGGCTGTCCTGTCAGGCTGTAGGCTTGGTTACTGAGACCAGTTTTCTGTTTACCTCTTTCAGCTGTACCATGTGCAATGCAGTAGCTAGGACTACTGGGGGAGGAGAGCCAAGGTAGTGCTGACATAATACATGTTGAGATGATCATATTATGTCAGCACTACCAAGCATTTTCTGCCTGATCTTCATGGAACTGCATCTGTACATGCTGTGCAAGTGAATTTAATGTTAAACACCTTAACAACAAAGGTGTGCCCAGGTTAAGGCTAACGGCTGTAGGGTTCATCTCAGAGGCTCCAGACAGAGCTCTGTAGCCAAGAAGCAGGCTCATGGGCTGAATACTGTGTGCATGAGTCCCATTTTCTGAGATTCAGTGATTGCTTGTACGGTTCCAGTATGTTTCATGCAGTTCAGCTGTTACGTTGCTAATGCAGATACAAGGCTGCCAGGCTTTTGAAAATAAGTAGCTATGGACTGACTCATAAGTTTGATTTTAGGTACACATCTTTTATATGCAACCTTAGTTTTCCAAACAACAAGGAGAGCAGAAAGTGCCAGAAGATCTGTGCTTTTGGAAATAGGGCCCTGGCTTTAGGATCCCATGTGTCTAAAACCTTGCCCTTAAATGTATGTTGCTCAGACATTTGTGTGCTAGGTGGGGGTTACACAGCCATATGCATTCTTTAAACAGGATATTACTCTGAGGTGCCTATCAGATGAGAGTCTGTCTGCTTTATTCAATTCTCTAATCAGGACATACTTCATCTGAACAGTACTTTATTAGTCTATTTCCCAAGGCACCAGATTAGCATAATGGTATTAAATAGCAGTGACTTCTGCCGAATCAGGGCAGAAAGGTAATGTGTGTGCTGCTTCCCTCGCAGGACCTGGTCTGCTCAAGCTCTGTGGAGGTGGCTTGGAAGGTGTTGATGACTCTAAAGATCTTCCTGGAAAGCGATGACCGTGTCCTTGTCTGTGACCTCCTCCGGAGTCAGTTCCTACAGATTCTGCAGCAGGTGCTGGTGGAGAGCAGCTCAGCGTCCTTACAAGGTGACTGGCCTCTGTGACTTGGTCTTGCTTTAAGATCAACTAGCAGGGTCGATGGCTGAAGGGATGCACTCTGGGATAAAGCATTTTTGAAGTGCTGATATAACTTCTGTAAGTATCTGCATGAGGAAATTCATGGACAGGACTGCACTGATTGAGTTTCCTTTTCCAGAGATTCTTACTTTGAATTGAGAAAGTCTTTTCTAATTTAGGTTGTTCTGGCTTCAAACTGTGGTTGTTAAACCAAGGCAAGGTTCTCCTATACTGCTAAGTGTTCAAGTGGAGAGCTGTGCTGGTCAATCTTCCAGCTTGAATGGGGACTCAACTGGTGACTGAAAGACATCCTCCTTTTTGCCTTTTCTCTGTGCAAAACAGCTTGGTGTGCCTGAGTACACTCAGGGAACAGAGATTGTTTGAATCGTTCATGATATTGATCCCCAAACAGGAACTGTGGCATCAGCAGATCCCATAATTCTGTTCAATTTCTCAAAGAGAGCAGGGTTGTCACTGGGTGAAATTCCCTGTTTTCCCTACCAGCCCTGGCTGTGGAGTTGGGACTGGAGTTGGGACATTGTGAAAGGTGCTGTGAAAAGCACCTTGTGAGTTTGAACTGAAACGGGGAGTAGTGCTGGGGTGTCCTTGACACTCCTAAAATAGGGGCCCAGAACACCTTTTACTTGTTCCTGAGGCAGGCACAGACACCTCTAACAGCTCTGCTCTGTTTGGGGTGTTTTGTCATGCAGCAGTTGGGATGGAAGCAACAAGGGGGAAAGTTTTTTTCCCTTACAACATCAGTAGGGTGGAGAAGAGGGTGGGATTTAAAGCAGGAGTGTGGTGGAGCTTGAGGTTACAGGGTTATGGATAAAGAAGGCAGTACTGGTGTCTTGTTTGGTATTTTGCACATTTGGACACTTGTCCTTTTGTCGCTGATCACAGAGTGCCAGGGATTGTGGGGAGGCAGATTGTCCATTTCCTATTGTGGGAGTCCTATTCCTCCAAACAGCGGGTGATGGAGAGAGGACACTGGACTAGAAGAGGTTCTGCAAGATTAGAGCCCTCCTGCTGACGCTAATATCCCCAGCTCCAGTTCATACTGCACCTTGAATTTGTTAACCGAGTTCCTGACAGCCCCATCAGAAAGTCAAACACCAGGTGTACTCTGGAGACATGACTTCCTTGTCATGTCCTTGTCTTCCTTCCAGCATGCAGGCAGCTCTCTGGGAGGTCTGGGGCAGGTAAGGAGATCTCCATCCCTGTTTGAACAGTAAGTAGCCTGCTCTTAGAGAAGAAGGTGGCCCAATAGGGAGACTCCATCAAGAATATGTTAATATTAAAGACACCCGTAAATGTTTCTGCCTCAAAACTGAAAACTCCTGAGCCTTTGTGAAAACATTTTTTGGAGGTAATATATATATAATATTTAAGTTTTGAGTTCACTGCCAAGCTAAGCTGTCTGCACCCTTCTTAGCTAACAGGAACCTGCCTGTTTTGCTGAGCCTCCTTTTCCTGGTGCAGCTGCGAAGCAAGGGTGTGAGGCAGCTGGACAGCACAGACTTCAAGCTGCTTCACCAGGGTGAGTCTGTGCATCCATCTTCTCCCAGGGGTCTTTCATCTGTGTTTGTTAATTGTTCCATAAGGTGATATGGGGCTGGCCCTTGTCCTTTGACAGCAACTGTACCTTGTGTTACAGTTACGGTTGCATTGAAATACTTTCATAGCCAGAGCATTGTAAAGAGCCCTGGTTACCAGTTCAGTCAACAAAACCCAGGTTCTCTTCCTCTTGCTTTTACAATACATTTCTGGTCTGGAACCTCTCAAGGTGGCAAAAGCATTCCCCTGGCCATAACATGATTTCAGAGTCTGTGACTGTTGTTGACTTGGCACATGACAGTATTGCTGATGTACTTCCTGAATTGTCCTTCTCCATCCACACTTGCTAACATGCTCCTATGGAGTTCAGGCAGGCCACAAGGGTCCCCTTTGAACCTGGGCTTGGCTTGGAGTTTGAGTCCAGAGTATATGGATCTCAAGCAGCTGCAGGACTTGCCCACTCCACACCAGAGACCTAGAAATGCAAATTGTGTTTGTTTCTTCACCATACCATGACCTGCTGTCTTGTCTAGTGATCCTCACTTGGTAACTTCTCCCTTCTTATTTGCCTATTGGAGGTTCATGTAGGCTGTGAAAAAAGAATAGATACCAGGAGGAAGTTCAGCTGATCCATCCTCTCATCCCTTCCCTGCTCTGACAAATTGATCTCTTCTGCAGGCTTTGAAGGACTATCCCCTTCAATTTGAAATGTTCTGTGTCTTGAGGCTGCCTGTGTTGACCTTGTAAAGGAGCAGTGTTCTTCAGACATTTGTTAGCCAAGGAAATTGGGGGTGTGGAAGAACCATGTCCTCTTTTTAGCCTTTTTAGCTGCTGTGATTTCAGAGAGCTCAGCTGCTCCCAGGAGTTGCAAACTCCTTTTGCTCTTGCTTTCTGCTCTGTATTCTATAGCACAACTTTCTCTCTGCCCCAGCCACCCCCTTCCAGCCGTGTTTAGCTCCCCAGGCTGTGCTCTTCAGGGGTAGGTGTACAGGGCACTCTCCTCTGATGATGCCTATGTGGAACCAGCTTGTAGATGGAGGGGGTGTGGGGAGGCGTGTTGATATGTGGGTTTTGAGAATTGCTTACTCAGAATTTAAGCCCCCTCAAAAGATCTCCTATGACAGTTTTGCTGAGCCCTGCAGTCTTCGCTTGAAACAAACATGGTGCATTTATTCCTAGTGTGAGCAGGGTTGGTAAGAGTGGAGGAGCACAGCTTTCTGTCCCAGTGTCCATTCCCAGTCTGGTCACCGTGTGAGAGGCACGTGGCTGTTTATGGTTGAGCTAATATTAGGATCAAACTCACTCTGTAGGAACAGGTAACTTATAGTCTATTTCTCTTTGATTCATTATGGCCCAATATGATATATGCCCTTTAATATGCCTTTTTCTATTTCTCCCTCCCCGTTGTCATCCTCCACTGCAGCATCCAGTCTAAAGCAAATACTCTGAGGCAGATGCCAGTTGCTTTGTCTGTACCATGCTCTGGTTATTTTCACTTCAGGTTTTGTGGATCTTTTACCAGCCCTATTCTCACTGACCAACTATTTTCTTGTGCTGAGGAGCTCTGTTATGTTGGTGTCCATGTTAAGCACATTCTTTTGTTTGCAGTCAGTAATCTCTGTGGGAAATGCAGGCCGAGGGACACTGACCTCCTGCAGCCATCCTTGAATTTTCTGTACTGGAGCCTTCATCAGACAACACCTGGTAGTCAACAGAGAGGTGAGGCAAGATTGTATTGATTGCTAAATTAATCTTAGCAAGGTTGTAGCTGGGCAATCAGACACTGTATTCTAACTGTCTCAAGAGGTGAAGTGGATTTTTCTCTTTCCAGACACAGCATTAAAGTTAATAAAGACCATTTTGTATTTGGGATGAAGTTTTTTAGCTTGAGGGTTTTGGTTTGGTTTGGTTTTTGCTGCCTTCTGATGATTCAGGAATTGGCTGCTGAGAGACAGAAGCACTGTATTTTTCTTATTCATAAAACACAGCAGTGGGGCTTTGGTGCCTTGTTTGAAATTTCCTGGTATTTTCATGATTCAAAAAACTTGACAATAATAGAGAACAGCTCTAACCAACCTTCCAGCTGTGTTAGCTGAAGGCTGGTCATTTTATTAGGTGGCTGAACAGTCGCTTGTGCTGTGGGAAATGAACACCAGTGTAGCTGGGCAGCCTTACTCTGATGAGCTGAGGCTGCCTCGCTGCAGCAGGGGTGTGCTCTGTCCTTCTCCTCTGTTTGTCAAGCTGGTTTAACCTGTGCCATCCCCTCAGCCGCTCTGATTGTCTCTCTCCCATGCAGCAGTAGCTGTGCTGCTCTCCAACGTGCCCTTGCTTGAGCTCCTGCAGAAGGTTTTGGAGTGCACCTGGCTGCGGTCCCCTCCTTCCGAACCTGCTGCTTACCTCTCACCTGAGGATGCATTGCTGTGCTCTGGGTGGCTGCTGGTTGCATCCCTCCTACTTTCTCAGCATCGCTACAATACTGAGGTTAGCACCACTCCAGTGCTCAGGTCCAGGGAATGGCTAAACCTTAAAACCTTAATTTAAAGAAATCTTCATTACCAGAGGAAAGTGGTTTGCTTCAGCCTGGAATCTGCTTTTCTTGGTTGCTCTTTTGGTTTTGTCCACAAGTTATTCCCTGCTGCACTTCTCCAGCAGGACTGGAAGCCAGCACGTTGCTGAAGGCTGAGACCCAAATCATTGGAGAGTTAGAGGGAGGCAGGAATCCTCGGGGAAAAAGTGCATACCCAGCCCTCCTGATCCAAATCACTTTACTCTTCAGGACAGAGCAAAATACATATTAAAGCCTTTCTCAAGGGAAGCCTGGGGGTGGGAGACACAGTTCCCATGTTGTAAACTACTTCTTTGATACTGAAATGAACAAAAATGGAACAATCACAATCCAAACCTATTATTGGCAAGTAAGTGTTCAATATTAGCAAGCTGTTATGAATGTGGGCAGCTGTCATTGTATTAGATGCTTTGCAGTCCCTCAAGAGAGCTGAGCTAAGCTGGAGTTGTCAGCTGATACTGGAATTACAACTTTAAGGGAAGCACTTTGTTGTGCCAACACAAGGGGAAAACGTTTAGTTTTGAAGTATCTACTTAGGTCTCTGTCCCTCTTGGTGACTGGCTGTGTGGCTAAGGTACAGTTGTGTTTGGTTATGGCTGTTCCTACTGCTCCTTGTGTTTGGCAGCTATGTGCAGGGAGTAGTGAGAGTGAGACAGGCAAACAAACTGCACTGTGGTTTGGAAGCTGTCCGGAGCTGGCAGCGAGTGGTGAGTGAAACTTCAGGGCCCACTGATGTAACTCTCCCTTCTGGGTCAGACTCCTGAAACCCTGAAGCTGTTCCCTTGTTTTAGAGTGGTCATCATGGGGTAGCATCTAAGGATTGAATGTATTTGTACTGAAGTTTTTCACCTGGTCCAAACCAACACCATTTTTTCTCTTCTCTCTCATTCTTGTCTAGGTTCACCAGACACTCTCTTTAGACCTAACAAAAGTCCTGAATGAAGTCATCTTCAGGAATAAGAAGCCAATCCTACTGTTAGGTATTTTTCACATGTTACAGGGATTTGACTGGAAGCAGTTGCTAGTACCATGTTGCAACAAGGGAGAACTGGTGACTATTAAATGGGATGGTGGAGGTGCTGGTGGGAATCTGGAAGCTTTGGTCCATTTAGCTGTGGGAGTATGTAACTGGTGGTGAGAAATGGCAAAAGTCTGGAGTTCTGTGTTTGAACCAATCTTCCTTGGAGGTTGGTAATGACATCCGGAACCAAGCATGAGCTGGAATGGTGTCTTACAGGGAGGAGATGAACAAAGGGTTGCCATTCCTGTCTGCAGCTGCCAGCAGCTGCTGGGCAACTCTGGTGGGTCTTAAGCCCAAATTTTCTCTCTTTACCCTCTCCCATGCTGTTGCATAGGCACCAACACACAGGGTAGGGGAGAGGAAAACACTGACACAAACTAATAAGCAGCTCCCTGTCTAGTGAGCATCATGCAGTTCCTGAGAGCTGTTCTGCGACAGAACTTCTCCTCCTCCCTCCTGGTGATCACTGGTCAAAGCACAGCCCAGGCAGCTACACAACCACAGCCACCATCACTGCAGGATGCTGCCTTGCACCCCCTCATCCCACAGCAGGTCTTCTCGCTTGTTGCCAGTCTGCAGAACCTTCTGGTGCATGTCCAGTTGAAGGTATATAACATACGACTTTTGGAACAACACCAGTATTGGGCTTCAAGCAGGTACACTAACCTAAGGAGAAACCACCCTGTTGCAGAACCTAAGGGGCTGCCTGTTTGGGATTCTTTTTTCCCCATTTGTTTGCATTTTCCACCCCTTACAGATATGCAATGAGGAGGAGGGAAAATGTTCTTGCTGCAGCATGGTGCAGTGAGAAAGAAGGTAAATCAAGCTATGCAGTACTCCCTGCTGCTGAACCGGATAGCTGAAATTCTGTGTACTAATGATCTCTGTTTTCCCATCTCCTGCTCTGCAGGGATGCCACATCCACAGGGACAGAGGTGGGGAAAGTGTAATAAATCCCAGTCCCTCCCCCACTCCCCTGACAAGGTGCTTTCCAGAGTAGTACATCAGTGTGCATGTAACTTGCTCAAATGATGCTGGGCTCCAGGGGCAGTACATCAGTTTACATTTAACTCTCTCAAGTGATGTTGCGCTCCCATCTTTATTCTTTGGAGGCTGTTACTTGATTTTGTTTTAATCTCAGAATAAGTAGTCGTGCCTTTGTCTGGTTCTTTGACGTGACAGATCATTTGCAGCACGTTGTGAAGGAGCTGAAAGGTGTTATTTTTCTGTGCTGCATGCTCTTCAGATCCTGCCACTTAATGAATTTTCCTCTCGCAGTAGCTGTTGGACTGTTTGGGGTTTTATTTTCTTCTTCTTCTTTTTTACCCTGTATTGGTATTCCAGAAAGACTTGCTGCTCTCTCAAGCCGTGGTTGCCTGCCTGGAAACTCTAGTGGAATACCTGTATGAGAAGAGCCAGGATGTTGGTAAAGTCTTCCTGCTCTTTCTTCTCCTGGATTTCCCTCCTGCAGTTATTTTGAGCTCTTTGATCTCCATCCAGTAGCACCCTGGAGCAGATGCCTAATGAGTTTATGCCCAATAAGAAAAATCATTTGTATACCTAAAGTTAATCACGTGCTTTGTAGGATGAAATCACAGTGGCTAGCTCCCCTGCAGGCATGAGCCATCACTTTGGTTCTGGACACCCAGATGCTTTCCAGAAGGAAAATAGTCATTCCCCGCTAAGAATGAAAGGTTTAGGAATGGAAGGAGTATAGGAATAGGCGGTCACTTCCAGGCCAATTGTAGCAAACATTCAGACCATAAATATAGGGAAGGTAGGATCTGAATATGATGTGTCTTCCACACCAACAGTGTTGGTCACAGTTTGGCCCTTAGGGAGAGGAGGGGAGAATAGGACACTAGACAACCTTAGGGAATGAAAGCTGGAAATTCTAGGTTTCCAGGGGCAAATGCAGACCTTGGTTTCCGAAGTCCATGTCAGACCTGAGGTATACCACATTAGCAATATAACATAATATGACAGCATCGTGCAGTTGGTGGAGAGAATAGACTCTTCTGCTTTTTTTGTCAGCCTCCTGCCACAAAGTCCAGGTGCTGGCTCTGACCTTAAACCAGACAAAGTTCTCTGTTCTATGACCTGTTCAGTTATTTAAACATTAAGAGAGCAGGAGATGGAGTGAATGAACACCTGACAAAAGGGATACTGGTGGGAGAGAAAAATAATAGAATCCCAGACTGGTTTGGTTGGAAGAGACCTTAAAACTCATCCAGTTCCAGTCCCCAGCCATGGGCAGGAGCACCTTTCACTAGAGCAGGTTGCTCAAAGCCCCATCCAACCTGGCCTTGAACACTGCCAGGGATGGGGCAACCACAGCTTCTCTGGGCAATCTGTGCCAGTGCCTCAGCACCCTTATTTATTCCTAGTATCTAATCTAAATCCCCCCTCTGTCAGTTTAAATCCATTCCCCCTTGTCCTGTCACCGCATGCCCTTGTAAAAAGCCTCTTTCCAGATTTCTTGTAGCCCTTTTAGGCACTGGGAGCTGCTCTAAGGTCTCCCCGGAGCCTTCTCTTCTCCAGGCTGAACAAGCCCAACTCTCTCAGCCTGTCTCCATAGCGGAAGTGGTTGAATGAAGATGTGATGCTGCAGATGAATGACAGGCAGTAGCTGAAGGGAGGCTATTAAAGGGCTAGGTTTAAAAAAAAAAAAGTGCCATGTTCTGGGGAGGTTCTGCTGATTTGGGATCAAGTTAATGAAATGCTGCTTCAGCCATGGCTGAACCTCTCACTTTGGCTGCTTAAATGCTTTCTGTAGTGCGGAAGATTGCAACAGATTGTAACAGAAGTCTCCTTATTCCAAGGAGAATAAAGGTCATAGCTATGTTCAACTGAAAGAAGTGAGAACACTGGAGAGAGCATGGCCTGGACTCTGCCTCCAGGAGCTGTCTCATTTGAGGCTTTCTAAAACACTCTCTTGGTCAAGAGATTTTTCCAGATGTGCAGAGCAGGTTCAGTGCAGAGTGCTGGTGCTGTCTCATTTCCACCAGCAAAAAGATACCCCCCAAACATTTTACATGATTTTTTAGAGTTGTTTCTCCCATAGGAAAGATTTCTGTAGTGGTAATAGGGAGGTTACGTGACTGTCAGTGGCAACGGGACTTTCTAAAACTAAAGTGAGTTGCCATGGTTGAACATGTTGTATCAGCTGACCTGTTGTAGCTGTCCATCCCCTGCTCCTATCTGCAATAATTACAAGGTAATAACACTTAACGTTAGTGCTCAGTGAGACTTTATGCTGTTACGGACAGTGACCTTGAACCTTAATCTCTGTCCATCAGATACATTCTTTATTAAGAACTTTTTCTCTACTGCTTGTTTGCATTGCAACCATCAGCCTATCTGGTCCCCATAGTGTGCACTCTGATGCAGATCCAGGCTCGGTTTGTGTTAAAGGCCTTTCTTCATTCCCCAAAGGGTATTCTGCAGCTAAATAAAACCAGTGATCAGGAAACTTGTCCTCATATTGAAACCAGTGGGTATTATTTTTAAAACCCTGGGCTAAAGATATCCCGTAAGTATTTTATGACATGCACCCCAGGAGAAGGTTTCTCTTCCTATACCAGCACAAAGATGGACAAAATGTGTTTTCTGCTTTAAAAAGCTTTTAAGCTTTTGTCCTCAAGACTAAATTTTTGCCCAGAGAGTGCCAGATTAACATGCAAGAATAGAGCAAAATATCCCCTTAGTGTTTCACAGAATGGGGTCTAGAAGAGAAACCTTGGGGTCACTATTGAAGGCTGTCCTTACCCGGGTTCAAGCCTGTCACTTGGCTGATTTTAAAGCTGTCTTTGATTGTCTGCTTCTTCTCTCCCAGCTCTACATGTGGCTTCCCAGCCCTGGCATCGGTTCCTGCTCTTCACACTACTCGACGGGGGCCAGAAGTCCTTTCTGCAGCCAGAAGTGCTCAGGCTGATGACGTTGGTGAGCAAGAAGGGCAGGCAGTTCTTCATTTTCCCCATAGTGTTGGTACAGTGCATGTGGATCAGTTACTGGAACTCATCCCCTATGCACAAACAAGTCTCAGACACTGCTGGGGCTTTGTCTGGTGCTGTATTTGTGCCCCATAATAATGATACTTTGAAGTGAAGTTCCCTTCCACACCCTGCAGAAACTGACTGCTGTCAGCAAGCAGGTCCTGTTCTTCTGGTGTTTGTAGCACTTATTTGTAATGCCTAGGACCCCTGGGGAGGAGAAGGGAAACCTGCAGAGAGCGTGCAACTGCTGTTACCAGTCAGGGAGCGTGCTGCAGCTCTCTGGAGAGCAGATTCTGCTCAGCCTCACAGCTTATCTTTGGCCTCACAGATCTGACTTCTTAGGGCAGAGAGTTACCACAATCTACTACCCTGCTGTACGTGGGGCCTGCAAGCAAGAGAGGGAATGTGGTCCTGCCCAGCAGAAATACTGAAGTAGAGCCCTCATGGTAGTGGATGAGTGCTAATTCCTTTGGATAATACAGTAGGAATTTTAAATAGATTTTTCTTTTTATATAAATACATTGTTCTCATTGGT
>JANHGB010052896.1:6146-18071 GCA_026283785.1 Coracopsis vasa
CCCCCCCCCCCAACAACGTGTGTGCGTTTCAGTAGTGATGTATGGCTGCAAAGATGAGAAAATTGTCAATTTTGTAAAGCATTAGCTAAACTAATGGATGTGTTAGCATCACCATAATGGAAGCAGAGTATGGGGTCTAGAGATTAAAAGACTTCAAACAAATTTAAACCCATCAGCTCCACAAACTACAGTAACAAGTAACTAACACACAGTGAATTAGAGTCATCAGTTATGTTCCCTGAAAAAAAAAAAAAAAAAAAAAAAAACCAAAACAAAACATTTAAGAACAAACATGAGGGAACAAACACTGACTAAAGCCGTGACATCCAGGAGACTTTCATATAGTGAAATCCAGCTCCAAGAAGCTTGAATTCTTCTGCAGCATGAAGCAGCTATGTAGACTTGTTCCAAAAGGCTTCAGAAGAGCAATAAGGAAAAGTAAAACATAAAGACTGAAAGCTAAATTAAAATTAATTTAGATTTGATTTGTTTCATCAAAAATTTAATATTCTTCTTCTCACACAAGAAGGTGACATTTCCAAGTATTAATAAGCCTCAGACTGCTCCTCTGTATCTGTAAAATACTATTCTTGGCATTGAAGAGCTGGCACAAGCAAGGCACATATGAATTTGGGCTCTGTGCACTGTGCGCAGCAGCAGCACACAAGCACAGCCAAACCAATGCTGCTCATGGGGCTTCCAGCACCAGAGAACAGGATTTCCAGCCCACACCACAGACATGACTACACCATCAGCCACAGAAGGCCATGACCGCTGGTGCACAACGCTGCACAGAGACAGTGCACAGATCACCCCTGCCCTGGTGCTCTGCTGCCTTCTGCCTTGCTAGAAGGGCTAGGGCAGAAGCAAACCAAACCAGATTCTCACGACTCCTCTTGCAGCACTCGACCCTTCACAATTGCAACCATGCACACAACAGACGTACTGCCTTTTCTTCCAGGGCGTGGGAGAGCAGGTGGCGGGGGAATATAAATAAATTCAACCCCATCTGTATATACCTAAAGGCCTCTTGTGTTTATGCAATATTCCTGAGCTGATTTAGCAGAAACACATTTACTTCCTTCATAGAATTATACAATCCTATGATGGTTTGGGTTGGAAAGGACCTTAAAGCTCATCTAGTTCCAACCCTCTGCCACAGGCGGGGACACCTTCCACTAGACCAGGTTGCTCAAAGCCCTGTCCAACCTGGCCTTCAACGCTTCCACACATTCACAGCTATGAGGGCAGCTATGACTGTTCACAGGTATTGACTTTGCTGGTTCATGAAACTTAGTAAAAGGAAACAAAGTAAAGGGAAACGGCTTTAAGCTAAAAGAGGGGAGATTTCAATGAGGTATTATGAAGCTCTTCCCTGTGAGGGTGGTGAGGCCCTGGCACAGGTTGCCCAGAGGAGTGGCTGCTCCACCCTTGGCAATGTTCAAGGCCAGGCTGAACAGGGTTTAGAGCAACCTGGTCTAGTGGAAGGTTGCCCCATGGCAGTGAAGTGGAACTAGATGATCTTTAAGATCCCTTCCAATCCAAACAATTTTTCAACCCTGTGATATAATTTTCGTACCATTTTGCTCTCAGAAAATTTTCAGCATGTCTTATACCTAGGAGCCTAGAGTTCCACCTGGCTGCCAAGCAGGTTTTGCACGAGTTCATATATGGAATACAGCGCATGTCAGCATGGGCTCAGAAGCCCTACAGAACAGAGGTTGCATAATTACTGGGTGTGTTTTATCCCCTCCTCCCAGCAAAGGCTTCTCCTGGGGTCATAAGGCACTGAACACCTCAAATTGGTACCCATGCTTTGTCCTGGCTTCTTAAGTCTTTTTATGCCTGTTGCTAAGGACAGGATGGACAAAGGAAAAAAAGGCTTAGCTCCAGAACTGCCAAGGCTAAAACCAACTCATTAATTTACAGTCCTTTCCTCCACTCTTCTAGAATGCATTACAGCTCTGTGCATTCACCCTCCTGTTTTCATACCATGCCATGAACACCAAGTAACACACACATCAATCTGTCTGCCAGAAAGAATGTTTGTCCTAACAGATTGCCTTTTTTTTTTCTTTTAACCTTCTCGCCACATAACCTGGTGACTACATTAGGTTATCATAATTAATCCTGCAACAATTTAGCAAATACAAGGAGCCCCTAATTGATCAACAGAAGGTCCGTGGGCTGAAGAAGTAGGTTATAAGTAATCACAAGAGAGCAGCCCCAAGGTGTCATGCATCCCCATCCATCTGTGCCCCCACACTTGCCGAGCAACCTCGCAAGCTGCAGACAGCCCCAGCAACAATTAGAGGAGGTGAGTGCCTGGCAGCAGCGCTCTAATTACAAGATTATTATTGGGGAATTCCCACAAGTACTTACATAAATCTCATTACAAGCCTCTCAGTTTTCAGGAGAACACACAGGTTTTAGTTTTTCAATACTGTTTTCAAGAGCGCAAATGCTGTGTCTGCCATGACACTTTCTATGGCCCTCCTTCCTTCCTCTGCTAGGAGGTGAAATGGGAAGCATGTCTCTCAGCCTGTCCCATCAGTGGGCATCATAGAAGGTGCAGACAGAGCACATAAGCTGAGAAAACACAAACACATTTATACCCCTCCTATTTGCTTGGTTTAAAGACAAAAGCCTCTCCTAGCCTACCACCCTGCACCAAACCTTCACAAAAGACACCCTTAAAAGCACCCTCCAGCAACCCACTGAGAGGGCTTATTCTCCCGCATTTCAGTTTTGTGCTTTTGCCTGTAATAGAAGCACAACTGCACAATGGCTGAATTTGATAAAGAAACAGGAAGGTTCCCATTCCAGCACAGACTTCTCATGCACACTGATGGATCACAGTTGTCTCCAAACTCCAGCCAATAAATATCAGCAACATTTTAACTAGCAAAGACAAAACCCAAGAGGTGATTGTGGTAAATGGACTGAAAGCATGTCCCTGGGCTCCAGAGAGCTAGTCCTGCTGCCAGATCCCACAACTGGTACTGCTACAATACAGTTGGACCTAATTTGTTATTTCTGTTATTTCCTCCATCTGTTTTTATCTCTCCAACAGAAGGAAGAGCAAGCACTCTACGGACTAAGTGTATATTCTAGAAGAGCACTGAACTACCCAATAAATGTGTGCCCTGATAAATTGCAAGTGACCTTTGTAACTGTGCGAAGAGTTATTTCTGATGCTTGGACTTACAAACTACAAAGATTACAGCCAGAGAAAGCGTAGTCGTGCACTGAAAACCAGGTGACAGTGTTGCAACACTGGGCCTGCGTATAGCAAAGGACGGAAGCATCAATGCACACCTACAACTTTGCTGGAGAGTTTGATACATTAAAGCCTCTTGCCTTCACAAACATTGGTCTGCGCGCTGTAGCTATACTAGCAATGCCCACTGAAAGATCTCCTTTCTTTTTCCACCATTCTACCCACAAGTTTAACTTTGATCACAAGAGTTCAAACTTTTCCTATAGCCAACCAAAAGAAATAGTCAATTTCATCCTCAAAGGCATACTGAAGCACTGAGCTTGCCAGTAGCAGACTGGACAGCACAGTACTAGAATGACATGCTCAGTCCTGTTCTAACTTGGAATTTCTGTTGTAATGGAAAGGACTTTGCGTAATAAAACCTGTGCATCAATGCTGTCCTTCATTATGGAAAGCTCCAAGCAGAAGGCATTTTTAATAAAAAGTGTTCCACCTTTGTGTTATAACAATTTTGATTATAAAAGCAATAGGAAGCTGAAAACACAAAGATGGGAGGTCCACACTGTCACTGAATGCCTGATACTTTCTCTTGTTGTAGGTCTCCCTGGTGCAATAATTCACATTAGCAATTACACTTTCATTATGGCAGCAGGTTTTAATTATACTTTATAACATTACAAAAGAAATAGGCTATTAACTTCTACTCATAAAATTGCTGGCTTTTCTTTTTTTATGTTATTTTAGAAATGGTCATCTCCATTGTTTACATAAAAGCACCTGAACAGCTTCAGGAAGAGAAGTCCTAACATCTTTGAAGCTTATTATTTTATCATCATACCATTTCCTCATGTAGTTGACCTTTAAACTGTTTTTCTATCACGATTTTCCTCCTCCTTTCCCATTTTTCCTCTGATGTCAAAAGAACCCTGGATCTGCAGAGAATTACAAACAGAAGATAAGTCACGATGTCACTGAGGAGGAAGTGTGAGTGTGAATGGGGTAGAGCCTGTGGAACCTGGGAAGTATCTTCCTCCACACTCAGTGCCCTGAGGCAGGGTTCAGCTTTAGGCACCACAACGGAAACACTTCATGCGTTACAATATGCCAAAGCAGAGCAAGAACTGTTGGAGATACAAAACAATCATACAAGACCAGAGGAACATGGCTGTCCAGCCTAAAGACAACAAGACTTACAGTCTTCAAACCATTGCAAGACTGTTGCAGGTGGCAGAGGCATATTGGGTTGTCCAGGGTCTGCTGAAGAGTGATAGCACATAATTTTTTGCAGCAGGAAAGACTCAGTCTACACAATATTAAAAAAAAACAAACAACTTTTTAACATTTTAAAAAGGGTAATAAGTTACTGGAAATAGTTGCCGGAGGAGACAGCTGGCACTGCTCATCCCAAGTTCTGTAACAAATACAGACATGAGATCCAGCAACAGAATAAAGTAGCCAACCTCCCTCTCTCCAACTTCAACAAGTCCGCTTACTCCTCAAGTAAACCCTCCTGGCCACCTCTCACTACCTGAGTCCAAAAGGCGCTCCTCAGGGGTCAGTACTGGGAATAGCGCTGTTGAACACCTTTGTTGGTGACATGGATGGTAGGACTGAGTGCACCACCTGCAAGTCTGCCAATGACACCAAGCTGTGTGGTGAGGTCAACACGATGGAGGGAATGGATGCCACCCAGAGGGACCTTGACAGGCCTGAGAGGTGGGTAAGTGAAAACATCATGAGGTTCAACAAGGCCAAGTGCGAGGTCCTGTACTTGGGCCAGGGCAATCCCAAGCACAAACACAGGCTAGGAAGAGACTGGAGTGAGAGCAGCCCTGAGAAGGACTTGGGGTGTTGGCTGATAAGAAACTCAACATGACCTGGCAGTGTGCGCTTACAGCCTAGAAAGCCAACTGTGTCCTGGGCTGCATCCCCAGCAGCATGACCAGCAGGTTAAGAGAGGTTATAATCATACCCCTCTACTCTGCTCTCATGAGACCTCCCCCGCAGTGCTGCATTCAGCTCTGGGGCCCCCAACATAAGAAGGGCATGAACCTGTTGGAGCGAGTCCAGAGGAGGCCACAGAGATACCTCAAAGGCTGAAGCACTTCTCTGATGGAGACAGAGCTGAGAGAGCTGGGCTTGTTCAGCCTGGAGGGCAGAAGGCTCCAGGGAGACCTTAGAGCAGCTTCCAGTGCCTAGAAGGGCCAACAAGAAAGCTGAAGAGGGACTTTTTACAAGGGCAGGTAGGGACAGGGAAAGGGGGAATGGCTTTAAACTGACAGAGGGGAGATTTAGATTAGATATTAGGAAGAAGTTCTTCCCTGTGAGGGTGGTGAGGCACTGGCACAGGCTGCCCAGAAAAGCTGTGGCTCCCCCTCCCTCGAAGTGTTCAAGGCCAGACTGGACGGGGCTTTGAGCAACCTGGTCTAGTGTAAGGTGTCCCTGCTCATAGCAGGGGGGTTGGAACTGGATGGTCTTTAAGATCCCTTCCAACCCAAACCATTCTGTGATTCTATGATGTTTTGGGGTTGTTTTTTTGTTTTGGTTTGGTTTGGTTTTTTTTGAGGGATTAGAGAAGTGAGTCAAACTAATCACTGTCTCTGAAAATTCAAAAAGCCACCAGGTTACCCTCCATCTGTGGTCTAGTTGTCTGCCCAGAAAAACACAAACAAACAAAAAACAGTCCTTCACACTACAGCCACAGATATATGAACAGCAGAGTTTTAAGTGAATTTATAGACAATGTTCATTTCACAGGATACCCAATGTTTACAGTTTTATACAATCAGCTGTCTACGCTATTAACTCAAAGAATGTACATTCATCACACTTACTGAATGAATGAGTAATTTTAGTATATCCTAATGATGCTTTTATTATTTTTGGGTTTTACTCCTTGTACCATTGAGTTGCACTAACAAACAATAAACCAAGGCCAGTTTAATTCAGATATTAAATTTGAGATGCACGATCTACTTGTGGGAAAGCAGTTCTCTGAGACTTACTCTGTCATCATGCCATAAAACTTAATGCAAGATAAACAATACTGCTGTAGCATCAGCTCTGGCTTCCCTTATTTCTTTTCTTTTATAAAGTACACCCTCAGAATGTCAGAGCAACTTCCATATCTATGGGAAGTCACAAACATTCCCAAAGGAAAATTATTTCAAGCATAACCATTTAATTAAAGATGACATAACCAGCAGTTAAAAGGCAGTTTAAGAAATCCCTATTGTAGAGACAGCATTATGCTTTCCTTTAGCACTAGCATCTTCAAAATGTCAACAAAGCAGCAAGGAACATAAAAAACCCCATTATTTTCTCTAACAAAATAGTTATCTACAGGTAGACTCAAGCTTCCTAGCATTTGTCAACATATAGCAAAAAGAAAAAAAAAAAAAAAGGTAAATAAAAAAATCCTACCACTCAAATGAAAACAAAGCACGTGCACAAAAAATCCAAATACCCACCAAACAAAACCTATCCCTCTCCTTTCTTTTCGGGATGTGTACAAATGCCTCCATCATCCTTCTCCTCTCCATCAGTAGGGTGCATAAGGAAAATGAACTGTCACAGTTCAGCATCCATAACAGAACCACCTAATGACTCATTCTTAAGACAAAAGAACAAAGGGATTCTGAAGCATAGCAAATATAATATATAGATATAAATGCTTTTTACACAGCATTTATTTCAATTTAATTGTCTTGTCATTTTGTATTATAAGGATTAAAGTATCTAACACTTAGGACTACACAGATACCTAAATAATGAATACCATCAGATACAGTATCCTTGAGGAAATTAAATTAAATGCCTGAATGAAACGCTTATCAGTGATACAGATCTTCAATCTTCAAAACAGAAACAGACATTTGAGTAGTCAAAACAATCAAAAAAGCCAACAAAATCATCTTCTTATGCTATTTTTACTCAATGCAGCTACTTTCACATTTTTCCTTCAAGAAGACAACCCCAACCTCCTACCCTGGAGCACCCCAAGGCTAACGTTGGTCCAAAGAGAGCAATACATTCCACTGACCCATCCCGCCAGCAATACGTACATCCCAGCACCAAGGAACCACCCGCCTCCCCCATGATGTGTAATGGTGATAACAAAACAAGCCACAAGCTCCACAAAAACACACACTAGCTCTTTTCATCAAGCAGATCACAAAAAGCAATACTAAACTTCTGCAGACTCATACCAACTGCTAAATCTGCCCCTAGCAGAGCCATGGTACATTCCACTCAGAATTATGACTTCCACTGAATAGCAAAATGAGGCAAATTGACATTTTATGAAGTTTAAAATAGGATAATTTAATGCACTTAAAATTTAAGACTATGAAAAGTGGAACCAACCACTGAACCCACTAGCAGAGTCCCAGTACACCCTATTTAAACTTACAATTTCCACTGCAGTAGCAAATAAGGAAGATTCCTGCTATATAAAGTCTAAACGAAGAGAACTTAACATAGTTAAATTATTCCTAAACCATAAAAGACTGACAAGTTTTTATTACAAAGAGCTCTTATCACTTAATGGAGAAAGTCTTTTATGATTAACATTTTATTTGGTTTGCAGCTATCAACATTACATAAAGAACATTGTTCTTGTAATTCAACGCATTCTGGAGAGCAGAATTATCTCAGAGCAAGAGTACAATACTTACAACTGAATTCACTAGAACAGTTACGCATGATGTTGTATTATGGAAGTATACATGGTTTTGGTTGGGGTTTTGAGGGGTGGTTGGTGGGGTGTTTTGAGGCTTTATTTCAGTGTTGCTCGTTACAGTCCCTATGCACTTTTATGGACCTCAGTGGAGCCAAGACCTATGCCCAAGTGCAGAACCTGATCCCCTGCCTGGCTCCGCAGTGCAAACATGGCCAAAACAGTGTCATAGTTTTTGCCGAGGGCACGCCATCTCTGTGGAGATCCCACAGTGTTACATGCATAAAAAAAATAAAAAATAAGAAAAATGAGGGCTTTAAAGACTTCGTAATTGGAAAGTGTCATTTATTAAATAAAATTCTAGTCTAAAATAAACACCAAATTGGCAAATCTAAGCAGCAGCACGCCATGGACTTCTAAAGTTAAGTGCACTGAAAAACTGCAATTTTACAGAGACAAGCAATCACTACTGCAGTTTTGAAACCACCATGCTAAGAAGAGCCATCCACTGTAACTAAACTGGGTTAATTTATTTAATGACAATCTTTAAGCATTCCCTGCTCCTCATAAGTATTCTCAGTATCTGGTAGTGAGTATCTGGTAAATTCATTCATCTATTAGACAGCTCACATGTACATATAACCCAAAGTAAAACCTGACCTACTTCTACACAACTTTAAAAGATGCTTCTCTCAGAGTACCTGCCTCTTCAGAAATACCTGGGGGCAGTAACCAACAGCTCAGAGGTTCCGTGCAAGCTCAGTTCTCCTGCCTCCCTCCAAACACTTACTGATGAATCACCATGGAAGCCAGACATTCTTCCTGGAGTCCTCACACGATGACTGAAGGCAAATCAAGTGCAATTATGGTAGCTCTAATTAGCCTTGCAGTGCAATAGGGTTCCAGCACTTCTCAATGTTAGCTGACACACTAGTGGTCAGGTATTCTACTTATTTTATGCAAGAAATGACTTGGTACGCTAATTACTTGAAACAACTGAAAAAACACATAACATAAACCATTAAAGAACATGAGTAAAGCAATCTATAGATACATTCCCCCATTACAAGCTCATGCAAAATAATGTGGTGTTCTGCACAAAAGAGGGTCTCTGTATCCCAGCTAATTCCGTTTTGTCATAAGTAGAATTCAGGGTTTTTGGACTGAACCATGAATTCAAGGACCAACCCATGAAGAACACACTGCACATTAATGGCATAATGCTCCTAAATGGTGCACCTAACATTTTTCATAGTAAGTATTCTGTGCAACTAGGCCTATGTTTCCTATTTCCTATAGGAAAATCTAAACATGCTAGAATCACCATACAGAAAGTGACTGATTTTGCCTAAAACTGGGAAAGAGAAAAATAAAATCAAGGTTTTTTCTTACTTTTGATGTATTGAAAAAGAATATAATGAAATATTAATCTGATGCAGCTTTTGTAATACTAAAGTTTTTATGCAAACTGTACACATGATCATGTCTAAATGCTTTAAATGCCCAGTTAAAATAATTTAAGAATACACTGTATAAGACAATCCACTTACAAAAGGAAGTGGAATTCCAGCAAAAATGCATGAGAGATTAGAGTTCTAATCTACTTTGTTTTGCAGCAGGAAAAAAGCTACCAAAACAGCCCCAACACATTACACTCCTGTTCAAAGGTATTCACTAAAATGGAAAGACCCCAAACCCTATTTAAGCTCAAAACTCAAAACACTGACCTGGTACCAGTTCTTTGAAAAATTCACAGAAGACGCAATATAGTTTTATACACACTTTCCCGAAAAAAACCCAACATCATTTTCAAACTGAGGGGCCAAAGAGAAGTGCTCTGCACAAAAGCGTCTTACATTGTGCTTGGCAAGTATTTGTACACCAAAACTTCTAATTAATGATAAAAAGAACTCGACATAGGTTTTTCAAACATTTAGCCACTGCCAGATGTCAAAGAAAGCTAGACATTCAGTTTTAGTATAAGGAAACAGAAGTTAAGCATAAATGTATCTTTACATTTCTAAAAGCACAATGCACATTTGCAAAATAAAACACACACCCTTTAACCACGCATTAGTCCTTCACCCTTTAAAACATTCTATAACACACCATAGCAAGTGTATTCCCTCAGCATGGTATATCAAAATGTGGTGCTGATCACTGCAGTTTTACAACATAATTTGACAGGCTGATTAAATTAATACAATATTTTCCAGATTTTTTTTGTGCGTGGGTTGGTCTTTTTGTGTCGCCTTTTTTTTTTTTTTTTTTTTTTAATAGTGCTGCAGTCTAATCCAAATGTAACAAGTTGGCATTCGGCATATAAAAAATATTCACCAGATGACTACATGTAAAATTATTTAACATTTAAGAGCAAGCTCTGCAAACCACAGAAAAGGAAGTAACTAGAACACCAAGCCAAATTTTTCCAGGAATGATTCCACCAGATCCAGGCAGCACATGCTTCTGTAAATTCCTTCATGGAAGAGCAGTGTAAAACACTGCAGCATGCGCCCTCTTAGGTACCAAAATGCACACTAATTCCATGACCACAGTGCTAGCTTTATGTGTAAAGAAACTGCAGACACGAGCATTGACCAACAAAATTAAAAAGAAGGAAAAGTTGTGAATTGGAGATCAACAACCCTGGAGAAAAGGCGGCTTCCAAGAGACTTTAGAGAGCCTTCCAGTGCCTAAAAGAGCCCCTAGAGAGAGGCTTTTTACAGTGGCAGGTGCTGTAAAAAGCACAGTAAGATACAAGGGGGAATGGCTTTAAACTCAGAGAGGGCAGATTGAGATTAGATATTAGGAAGAAGTTCTTCCCTGTGAGGGTGGTGAGGCGCTGGCACAGGTTGCCCAGAGAAGCTGTGGCTGCCCCATCCCTGTCAGTGTTCAAGGCCAGGCTGGATGTGGCTTGGAGCAACCTGGTCTAGTGGAAGGTGCCCTGCCCGTGGCAGGGGGGTTGGAACTGGATGATGTTTAAAGCCCTTTCCAAAACAAACCATTCTAGGATTCTATTATTATACTTATTCCAACAAGCCTACGTGCAAAGCTTTACTTACAATTGAATTATATTTCCAAATTTGTACATTTGTTCTAGACTTACCTACCAAATTCATATTATAATTGCTCTTAAAGGGTTCTTTTGCTGGTTAATTTTTTTGTAAACCTTACGATGCACTCTACCGTGTCTTGATGAAAGTCAAGTTTACAGCCGTGTTGTATCTCTGTGCAGTGAGGATTAGTAAAAGTAGTAACACAGAAACAAGAAGTCTGAAGCATGCATCCAGACTTCTCTTATTCAGCCAAGATGCTTCCATTTCCAAAGCACTACAGATTTATTCTTTTTTGCACGTAGATCAGCTATGAAGTGCGTAATTAATGGTGACTTGAGAGAGGAAAGGACTATTTCTGGCACATCTAATACCAGGCATCCTCGCAACAGGATTCAAACCTGCTGCCAAGATTCCAAGAGGCCCAATGCAGACATGAACTTACAGCACTTGAAGAACAGAGGAAGAGATGGAACTGCACTGGTCAGGTCAGAACAGAGCCTGCTGCAACAAACTAAACTTAATTTCATGTTAAAAAAAAAAAAAAAAAGTAAAAATTAAAAGGATGAGAAAGAAAGAAAATGCTGGGCAGACACACTTGGCATTATAAGGGTAGAAAATTGAGCAATTTCAGAGTTAAACGCTTCCAATTTATTTCCAACTTTAATCAAGCCCTAACAATAAAGTCATAAAATACAATGCAAAAAGATTAATTTCCACATTAAATAAATATAGGATTATATCATGCTTCAATTAAGCCCAGGCAGTATTGATAGCAAAAAAAGCTTCACATAAGTCAAGGAAGAAAATTAGGAAAGAGAGCAGTACAGAACATCTAATTAATGACAGTAGCTCATCTGAACATGCGCAAAATGGACCCACATTCATCCTGTACTCACTGATCCCCTCTGTGCCAGGGGTTAAAACCAGACAGAATAGAAATCTTTGCAGTTTCAGGATGGTGCAAAAGCAGA
>JANHGB010052897.1:0-81768 GCA_026283785.1 Coracopsis vasa
TGAAGTGCACAAACAGCGTGACAACAAAAGCCTCCCCCCTCAGAAGGTGGGGCTGCTGCCACCGCAGGGACAAGCACGGTTATCCACCAGCCTGCAGCTCTGCCAAAGTGCAGAGCAAGGCTGATGCAGGTTGGCCATCCCGCTTTGTGTGGCGATCCCACCATAGCTGGCTCTGCTGAGCTGAGCAAACCTATCCAAGGGATGTGCCTTTCAGAGCTAGGATAGCAATTGGGCAGGGAGGTCCCTGCCCCCTGCTCACTTACACATTGCCTCCCAAAAGTGAACACTGGAAAAGCTTTTCCAGGGAGAGAAGGTAACAAGGGCTACCTTTGATTACAAGGAGAATTGATTCATATATATTATGTCTTCACCTGTCTAACAATACTATTGACTGGAAAGGTTGCCTGGATCTGCACAAGCAGAGGGAACACAATCCACCTGAAAGAGTAAAGTAAGCTGTGAGGAGGAGAGCAATGGCCAGCCAGGCAAGAAAAGGCAAAAGCTGGAAACAGAGATCTCAGGCATGGACAACTGAGAAAACTGAGGTAGGGCGAGAAGAGACAGATGTGCAACAGACACTGCTGTCCATTGTCTCTTCTCTTGGATTCACAGAATCATAGAATGGTTTGGGTTGGAAGGAACCTTAAAGATCATCTAGTTTCAACCCC
The DNA here is from genome assembly GCA_026283785.1 of Coracopsis vasa. Lineage (NCBI taxonomy): Eukaryota > Metazoa > Chordata > Aves > Psittaciformes > Psittacidae > Coracopsis > Coracopsis vasa. The sequence goes on from JANHGB010052897.1 coordinate 669, forward strand.
CCTGCCATGGGCAGGAACACCTTCTGCTAGACCAGGTTGCTCAAAGCCCCATCCAGCCTGGCCTTCAACACTTTCAGGGGTGGGGCAGCCACAACTTCTCTGGGCAACCTGTCTTCTCTTCTCTGAATGATTATTTGGGCCCCTATTCTCATTCTGTCACAGCTACAATTGCTTTTAGTGGAGCCTTCCCAAACTTCCACATTCTAAATTATCAGGATGATAATACCAATCCCTAACACGTAGCTAGAAGATATCCTGCAGAGGAGTATATGATTGGGTATTGGGTTTCACCTCAAAGCACAAGTTCCTTGTTTTCCTCTCACCCTTGTCCATAATTCCTGTCTTTCCCTTACCCCCTGTTTTCCTCAAGTCAGAAGATTACTGAAAAGATTATTGAAGACATTACTGAAGAAATGGACCTAATTCTTGTGCACCTTTATGGCTGATCAGACTGTTCTTCCAAGCTTTCACTGACTACAGAGATAACCTGGTGGTCCTAAACCACCAGACATTTTTGTCTCACTGCAACTGGGAATGTACTTATTAAAATATGCTATAAGCACTTCTGTTTTAAACATCTCCTTGTCCTGGTCACCAATGCAACAGCCTTTTCAGAGGTAAACAGTGAAAAGTAGCAGTGTGTACAGGGTGGAATGGCTTTTGCATTATTCATCCCAAGCTATTTGCACATATGCAGAGTAACTGAGAGGAGGGAGTACGCAGGGGCTGTCATTTGGCCCTGTAGCACCCAGGGTGTGTTATCCCACAGGAGTCCTTCATTCCATGAGAGAAGAGTAGAAGAAAACAGAAAGCATCAGAGGAAGGGCTCACTGAGGTCTTGCTGAAGACCAGGATCAATAATTCTTTAGTACAAACCTTGAGAACCTTGAGGAAACTCCAAAGACAGACAAAAGCAGCATTGCTTTACTTCATGCTCACACACAGCCTTTTGCTAGTACGATTCCATCAAGATGCTGAGTACTTAGTGAAACTTGGACGGCCTTCACGGAACATCACTGCTGCTGTTCCATGATTTTTCCACCCATTTCATGTCTTTTGCGTAGCAGACATTCCCCCACTCTTTCTGGCATATATGCCATTGGTCTGTTCCAAGGGGCTGCCCAAAGGCTTCTGATACCATGAAAACTTCTGAAATGAGGCAGCAGAAACACAACATAGGCAGTGTTACAGACTGAAGCTGGTCCTTAGCTGGCACACTTAAGCATTGGTTCACCAAAACCAGGTGGCACTTACTAGTTCTGCTCCCTACCTAGTGCTCTGCCACAATGGAAAGCTTCTCTCCTGGATTTGTATTTCATTACATTCTGCCAGGAGACGCTTTGGATCTCCTTGAAAAGGTATATGTCTTCTAATTAAGAATTCACAACTGATCCCATTTCAAGATCCCTCTTTCCCTTTGATTTCTCATTTGCTGGCTTGTCAGAAGACCAACAAAGTGGTAACCAAGTCCAGCGGGATAAGATATAGAGCTGAAACCGTGCTCTTCTGCAGCCTCAGCTGGGCAGAGAGTAAAATCAAACTACTTGAAGCGGTCATGTCCTTTCCTTTTATGATTGTCCTGGTTTTGACTCTTGTATAGTTTACTTTTTCCTAGTAGCTGGTACAGTGTAGTGGTTTGGATTTAAATCTGAGAATAATGCTGGTAACACACTGATGTTTCAGTTGTTGTGAAGTACTGCTCATACAAAGTCAAGGACTCTTCAACTTATTCTGCCCTGCCAGCAAGAAGGCTGGAGGCGCAAGAAGCTGGGAGTTGACACAGCCAGGACAGTTGAACCAAACTGGCCAAAGGGATATTCCAGAGCATTTGCTGTCATGCCCAGTATATAAACTGGGAGGAATTTGCCAGAAGGGGCATCAGTCAGCGGGTGGTGAGCAATTGTATTGTGCATCACTTGTGGTTTTTTCTTGAGTTTTATTGCTCTTTTTGTTATCTTCCTTTTCATTACTGTTGTTATTACTATTTACTTTATTTCAATTATTAGACTTTTCTATCTCAACCTAAAAGTTTCACCCTTTTCCAATTCTTCTTCCCATACCGCTAGGGAAGGGGGTATGAGTGAGCGGTTGTATGGTACTTACGTTCTAGTTGGAGTTAAGCCACGACAGTGACTCAAGTATAATTTCTAAAAGCTAAAAACTCCTGGCTCTTGCTTAACATTTCCAGCATCCAGATTCTGCCTCTCTTTACTATCCTATCCAGTGTAAGCATATGTTGGCATGGGTATTCTCATTGGCTGCCATACATTACCGTATCTGCTAACAGTAGACACAGGATGCCTCATGGTCTTTAAACTGAATTTCTTAACAGACCAGCAACTTCAGGGAGACTAGGATGTGAAAGCATCAGTGAGCCATCCAGGAAGTTCAGCCCTGCAGAGCATTGGAGGTGTTGCAGAGAGCTGAACAATGAGTACAAACGAGTGCAGGGAGAGGATGCAGAGCATGGATTCTGCCTTCCTCAGTTTGGGACATGGGCTAAACTCCCAGCTCCCAGAGACATGGGAATGCATCTGATCTAACTCTGGCTCTTCAAAAAACCCCATTTTGTTCCTTGCGACCACTGGGAAGTTCTTTGAAAATGGGACTTAATTTTGATCAACATTAACCATAGTCTACAAAAATCATATTTCGGATAGCTAAAATTATCTCTCTTCATTTTAACACTGCTTAATGTTCATCTAAGGAAACTCAGGATTGCCACCTCAGGCTGCAGTCTGGTCTGTTACTCCCACATCAAAACTTCACTAAAGTTGTAGTGTTTAACAGATGCTGCTTTCTTCATTTCTGGCCAGGTTTCTGAAGAGAGGTTCCTTTCCTTAGAAACTCCCACACAGACTCAAGGAAAGCATATTGAGAGGTAGAAACATTTCTTCTTCCAAGGGAAAAAAAAAGATCCTACAGTCAGCAGAGCAGAAAGCTGTTACATGTAATGCATGCTCACTTCCCTGTCACCTCAAGGATAGAGAGCCATGGTTTACTTACTGGCCCAGATATATTAATCTAAATCTGCCATATGTTGAGACTTTTTGCTGTGGTAAGGTTTGTGAAGTTTTGAATTGCACCCTGAACCACAAACACTGCACTTTGAGCTTTCAAAAATGAAGTGGCAATACCTATGAGCATTTTTATATCCATTTAATGAGGACCAAAAGCCTCACTTGTTAGTAGCACTTTATGAGTAGTGCATTGACCTCTGTCTTCCTTGGTGGACCATTCAGTTTTACAGTACTTCTCAAGCTGACCTAGTTTAGAGGTAAGCCCCTGGGGGTGGGACCCACTGGGCTTAATTTTAGAAGTCTAGCAGTTCAGTGTCAAAGTCTGAGCTAGTCACCCTAAGCTTCCTAGCAGAGAAATAGGTACCTCCAGAGGATGATTCATCTGGCCTATTTTAGGATAAAAAGTGAATCACTACCTAAAGGTACCTGTTTTTCTGTTTTATTATAAAGGGAACCTGAAATGACGGGCTTTAGACCTAAATGTCAGACTTCTAAATGCTTAAAGTAGGAATTTAAGCTCTGTCTTGGTCAGTGGAATATAGAAATAAAGAAGCTTAGACAGAGTGGCAGTAATAAAAGTAAATAGGTAAACTTTTTTTTTTTTAAATTAGCAAATAATGGAAACACTATGTTTCAAAAGTATTTAAGGTAAAGTTGATTCCTTTTTAAAAAAGACTGATTTTCAGTGGCTTTGACTTGTTAATGAGAGTTACCAATCTCTGCTCCAATAGGGCCATTAACAAGTCCCTTTTTTCCAATTATTGTTTGCACAAAAGTGATTTAAGTTTCTTAAAATGTTTAGAGTTTTCTGGTGCTTACCTATATATATCCAGCCATAAATTTCTGCTCAAGGAATTAAAGTACTGATCTGACATTCTGCAAAACTGAGGTGGAAAAAACTTCCAAATGTGAATAATTGAAACATTTCTGGGGAGCTGATGATAAAGGTAATATAGATCAATCACCGTTACATGAAGAAGTTTTACTAATCAGAGGTAGTTTTAGATCCTTCGCTCACTGCTGGATGTTTCCGTCTGCTTACCTGTTCTAAATGCTAATAAACTGTTCATGTCATAAAGCTTCATGGCGTAACATTTTCTTGTGGGTAGAGGGAGGGAGAGGGATGATCAATTCTTTCCAGCTTTCTTTTTCAGACATATTTTTTGGCTGTCCTAACCTGGCAAAATCAACAACATGAGGCTTTGAATGTCCACTCCATTCTATAAAGGTTAGAATGTCTGTTCGCTTCCTGGGTTTCTCAAACAGCTGTCAGGGATCAGATATGGAAAAGTAAGATAGTATATTGGGTCAGTATTCAGCACTATTTGCATTCTGAGAGAAAACTCATTGAAATCAATGGAAGATGACCCAGGAACAGCAGTGGGGTTTCTACTATACCTTCCTAGTGATCATATCTTGTTTGATAACTTCTATCATCAAATTTTTATAGCATTTCAAGAGAAAAAAAAAAAAAAAAAGAACCACAACTCCCCATTGCATTTATAGGAAGTGAATGGTTATTCCTACACATCCTTACTGCACGTTTCAGCAGTCTAATATAAGGCTGGTTGACCTGTTCCGTAAGGGCTGCATGATCAATCCCAAAGATGGCATGAAAAGGAAGGAGGAGCAGCCTGACAAGAGTAGCCACAGGGATGACAAGTCAATGCAGTGAGTTCTAAGGAATGTGGTCATTCTCTGATTTATCCTGTGGCTTTTTCTAAGTGCTTTCATAGCTCACTGGTATGTCAACAGTATCTGGAATGTATTTGCACCTCTCTCCCACACAAAGCATGACCAGTGCCTTCCATCAGTCAGGTGGCTACCAATATATATTGCTTTGTGCTAGGTATGGTGTGAGTGAATCCTTAAAAACAGCTTCCTAAAGCAGTCATGCTTCCCTGTGTCTAGCTCTGTGTACACTATAGTGTCTGTTTCCTCACCCCTCTTTAGAGAGTGACGATGGTGGGAGGGTGACTGTGGCCATGTGGAAGAGGATGGTGGTCTTCATAAGCTGTTTTAGCTCTGATTACTGTGGGGTGCTCTGTCAGCTGGACAGATGAAGCAAAGGCCCGTTGCAATGCCTAACTCTGCCAGAGACATCTATGAGATAGCTGTGGTAGCAGAGGCTATAAGTAGCTATTTTTGTCATAGAATTGATCGAGCTGCAGTAGCTGTGCTGTGACACACCAACTCCACATGCAGCAGCCCCACCTCTCCTCTCCTCATTTAGGCACTGAAGGGTTAGTTACAGTTGTCAGCTATATCTTCCACTCTTCCCTTTTCCTCCCCCACCTTATTTTAACTCTGTAGGCAGCTCAGCCAAGCTTCATCCTCCATAGTGTCACTTGCTGCACGCCGATAGTGACAGCAGCAGATACCACTGCAGGCGGTGACATCCTTCTGTGTCAGGCAGAATCTTCTAATCGGTGCACACAGCCCTGTGCAGCTCAGCCATCTAATTGTTTACCTTCCAATTTTTCCTGCCCTAGGAAGACAGTGCTCCAAAGAGCAGCCCATCAGCTGAAGCCCTCAAGAGCTGGAAACTTGCCATATGCGTCCAGCCTGACTGCTGGTCCAGGGGCTGAGGCACAGTTGGTGAGAGAATCAGGTTCTGTGTGCCTGAGCTCTTAATCTCTCTTCCCTTTGTTCACTAGTTTGTGTTTATTCTTTGACATTGCCCTCCTAAAGTGCAGCCCTTAAGCTGAGTGACATTAAGAACAGCAACAACAATACTTAGCAATAATCCTTTGCATTTCTAAAGTGTTTTCCATCTATGGAGTTCAAATGCCTTGAGAAAAATTGGTATTGTTAGTATCCTCATTGTACAGATCAGATGATAGATGCAAAACAGATTAGATAATAGCTTTTCCTCTCCCTTCTGTTCATTTAAGCTATTTTTAAAAGCAAGAAAGCAAGGGAGAGTGTATGAGGGAGAGGGAGAGAGAGGAAAGAAGGAAAGAGGGAAGGAAGGGAGAGAGGAAGAAAGAGAGGAAGAGGGATGGGAAGACAGAAAACAAGGTAAGAAGGAAAGATGGATGAAGCTCAGCCTTGTCACTAGGGCTTCAGTTCCAGGCAAAAGAAATGAAATGATATCAAGCCCAGTAAATCAAGTTTTAAATGAAAGTAATGTAATTAATGTTGATCCATATAGATTGATGGCAAGGAATTGTTGTCAAACTAACCTGATACATATTTTTTTTATGAAGTTAGAACTTTGGCTGATAAAGGTAATCATATTTGCATTGGCTTCTGTGAGACATTTGATTTGATGGCATACAACCTTGTAATTAAAAATAAAAACAACAGAAAATCAGCACAGTAGATGTTAAATTGACAAAATTCTAGGTAATTGATCATTCAAAATGTGTGAGTGAGAAGTCATCACTAAGCAGGCATGATACACAAAGTCCTGAGTGAATCTGGTTTGGGGCTTTACAGTACTTTTTATCAGTACAGCTATTTTTATCAGTATTCTGAAATGAAAATTACCCCCTGCTTGATTACACCTGTAGCTAATCTGAAGATTAGTGGAGCAGCTAATAATGAAAGAGATAGGTGAGACTGGGCTGTCTTAACTTACTGACAAATTAGGTGCAAGTAAAAGCATTCTATTTTTAATAGATGTGATTGTGATAACATACATGTAGGAAGACAGAAGGTAGACCACAATTATCAGATTGTACAGGACAATATGTAACTGCCCACTAGGGAGATGGAGGTGAAGATTAACTTGAATATTTGGGGATGGACTGCCCAGTGGCCTGAAGGAATAAATGTGGGGAAATGGACTCAAGTAAGAATAGAGTCCAAGGCTCAGTGAAGTGCATAGAAAATCTGAAGATGATGTCAATTATTTCACAAGCACCACTGAAAACTCATATATGCACATTCCCAAACACAGATGGAAGTGAGAAAATCAACAAAATGAGGAAATAAGGAAAAAGCCAGTAGTGAACACACATTCAAAGCTTAATTTAAATTTTAAGTTTTACAAATAAAAACCCATAGAAGTCTTGAAGATTTACCACCCCAGCCCACCCTGAAATCTTTGGCAATCACTTGGTTGAAAGGGGTTGAGACAATTTAATTAATCTGTCTTTGATTCTCTTATCACTGTTGTTGGAATACTGAGGCCAATTCATGTTTAAAATCCTCAGAAAGACTGTTGAGAAATCAAAAAACAGATCTAGGAGAATAATGTAAGGATCAGAAAACATGTCTTACAATGAAAGACTCAAGGGCCTTGGACAATTTTACTTATTAAAGGAGACTAAGTCATGATTTGATCAGTCTATGAGTTACCAACTGAAATTTTGATCAACCAGGACTGTCAACATAAGTGTCTAAAAAACAGTAATGTGACATTTAGCTTATATAAATGCAGATTAGACAAGAGATGAAATTAGTTAATGGTGCAGGGCAAACGATGCTGGAACACATTACCAAGGGTTATGGGTAAGTTTTCCATTTGTGGAGATTTTTTAATCAGTACATGATGGTTTTCTAAAACACATACTCTTTAGTCCATATTTGACTATTAGATCTGAAGTCGGAATTAGTTTGATGGAAATCCTATAAACTGAATATTAAAGGAATGCCCTGTGTGAAGACATTTAAAAACCACAAAAGCTGACTAGTTGAGCAAGTGGCTTTGCAAACTGAGTGCACTTAAATAAAGGTGGGTGGCTCTGACAGATGTGTCCAAACCCACAACAGGACAGGCAGAACTGGAACCTGGCTATCCAGAACTGTGTTGTGTTTTCCTTGGTCCACCACATCTCAGCTATACTATTACTGTCAGTGTTCCCTTACCTAAGGAGCTAAACCAGCCCCATTTCAAATACCATTGCCAACTACTGCAATAGGAACTGAGCTGGGTATCGTAGCAGGAAAAGGCAATTCCCATTTATGCCACATTTTTTTTCTTTTCTAATAAATGTTGTGTCTTTTTATTACACCTAGAATTTCAAACACCTGTCTCTCTGAGCCTTCTTAAGACTCTACCAAACTATGCATAAAAATAATAACCTCATAAAGCAAACACGGGATGAAGAAGTAGTAAAGAATTACAAAAATGAATGCTATAAAAAGTTAAACTAATCCCTTGAGCAGGATAGGACTTCATTTTTCAAAAGCATATCCGACTACGCTAAAGAATTTGCAGTTTTAAATCCCTTCATGGCAGTCACTTTGCCAACAGACAATAAAGCTGCAGTTTAAAACTGCATTCGTCTTCTGCAAAAGGCAGCGGATAGCTTTCAGTGTGTTTTTAACACCATCTTTTTTCTTGTAGTACCAACTACTCCATGGGGAGGGGTAGCGGAAGTGACATTAAAATTTTCAATTATCAGGATGTGGCCAATAAATCTTTTCTCCTTCCTACCCCATTACATCTTGTATATTCCCCTGGTCTCTGAGGGCATGCCTGCATATTTGTTTATCCTTCTGTTGTTGCCTGAGCTACAATAATGCACCTAGATGTCTTCCAAACCTAACATGGCTCTCCCCTGCCACGTCCCAACTTGAGCAGAGGGATCCCCATCTGGCCATGTAGTAGATGTATCTCAGTTTGGTTTGGTTATGCCTTGTTTATGTTGAAGGATCTGAAGAAAGGGCTTATCTTGCTTTTGTATCTGAGCAAAAAGCTCCTTGTATCTCACATCATATGACTTACCAGAAACTTGTAAATATTCTACAATCACCTTAATGTTCCAGTAGGGAGGTGCTTAGAAAGGAGAGAAAGAAAAAAAGAAAGAGAGAAAGAAAATAGTAGACCAGGGAAGTATTAAAAGGGAAATAAGACAGGAAAAATGGATCTTTGACTTGGTACCATTAAGGTTATGGAGCCTACATGTTCCTCCCTGTGGTGTCCTACATGTGATTGAGGTGTAGTACTGTCACACTTGGATGAATGAGTCATTTAAGGGTTAAGTAGTCTATCTATCTATATTATATGGTTGTTGTTATCGCAGCTGCTGAGTGTCTTGCAGGCTGCAATGTATTTATCCTCAGAATAGCTCTGTGAGGTGGGTAGGTCTCCTGCTGGTCTGTTTTTTTTTCTTTTTCTTCATGTCCAAATTCAGCCTCTCATAGAGTTAAAAAAATAGTTTGAAGATAAAGAACAGCGTATTTGCCCTTTCAGTAATTAAGTTTTTGGTACTTTCTCCCTGATACTCTACTCTCCATCATTTTCAACAGCCCCTTGATCTGAAGCACAAGGAAGAGGTCATCTTGCCTGGGGCAGGAAAAATTCTGCTTCACTGAGCTGAATATTAGTAGCACCTGAAAAAAAACCAACCCAGGTGATTCATCATAGCTCAAGATGACTGATTCTTATAAGCCTCCTGGAGATGGTGTACAGGCAAGGCAGCCTTACTAGATCCTTAATGACAAGCCATCCTAAGGTGTGATTTTTAATTTTGCTGGAAAAGAAGAAAGAGCAATAAAATCAGTGTTTTCCTAATGTAATTATTGTCTAATATAATTATTCGATATCTGATTATCCATGAGTCCTGCAGAGACACAGAACTAAGAAACTGGGATGATATAAGCCTGGCTATCAAACTAAATTTCATCCAGAGGTGAGCTTAAAGGTGGTGTGACACTATGTGCATGTAACGCTATCTGGGCAACCATCTTCACAATGTACGTTGTTTGCCACTATAAACATCTATGTCCAGTGCAGTCCTAAAAGCCTGGAATCTGAAAAATTGGACTTAGTGGGATGGCATGGGCTGTTTTCAGTCAGATTGTTTAAACCCCTTATATGTATATTTAATTTACTATTCATTTCACTGAAATACAACACAGGCATTCAGAAGGAAATATATGAAATATATTTTGGCATTCTGGTTTTTTTTCATTCTTTCTGAAGAGAAGATAACACATTGGTATCTCAATAGCTATTAAAAGTTTAAAAGGCGGAAAGAATCCTTATTAAGAAAGAAAAGCAGGCTGAAGTATAACTTATTTTTTCATTTCTAATAAATTACTTCTGTGCCACATGTACTTATTAGACATAGTCAGACAAAGTACAATTGCTGGCATATGATATGATAGGAACTTTGCAAAGAGCTATGCTAAACTTCTGGGAGCCAGTAGATTAAAGATAAAATTGTACCAAGGTGGGGTGGATTTGCGTTTCAGCTCAGAGAGGGTTTTTTTTGTCACATTCCATATCAAAATAAATGTGGCAAATCAAAATAAAGCTACAAAGTTTTGCCTGCTTTTCAATCAAAACAGCAAATCATTGTATTTTGCTTGAAATCTTTGGTTAGATGGGCATAGAAGGCTTATGAACTAGAACTGTATCTCAAGCTTGCAAAGTAGCCACAGAGGATAAATGAATGGTGTCTGAAAAGGATTTTCGTTAAAACTGTTTAATGTACTACTATTTACATCATGTGCTAGAAAACTGGAGAGAAAGGCTGAACACACAGCAATAGTGGACAAGTATCTAAATTTCTGTACATGCAATACTTGCCAAGAAAATCAAAAGTCTCCTAAATAAAGCATATGTGTATGTTTTGCTGCAGTCATATAAAGCTCCCTGTGTTGTTCTTAAATAGGTAGAAGGAATTTGGAGAATAACTAACATCCTTGTTTGAGTGTTAACAATTTAATATCAGAAGACTATAGTTGTGATTTCTGAGGCTGAAAAATCATTTTTGCTTCTTAAAAGAGAAACTAGCCAATGCCAGGAAATACTGCTTTTTCACCACAACAGCCTCTGGGCAAGGCCCTAAATGACCCAACAACACATTTTATCTTTTTAGTATTTATATAGCTTCACTGTACTCTTATCTGAACAGCTTATCTGTCTTTACAACTCTCTCTGAGTCAGGAAAAGGGTATTTATTCAGATAAATACATGGAGATGAGACACAGATGCACTAGAGATCCAAAAATGAACTTCACTATCACAGTTCCATATCCTAATCTATCTATAATTTTGGTACATGGAAGTGCCGAATGCCTTTCTTCACACTGAAGGGCCCAGGGAGAACGACGGACATCTGATGGGATAACCAAAACATTCATCATGCATTCACCAGATATGAGGACATACAGACACTAAAGCTGGCCCCTAAGAAAATGCTGAGGAGAAAAGTATACTATAAACCCCATAACTACCCAGGGTATTAGGATCATAATTACACCTGTGGGGACATCACTTGTATTTTTTTAAGTTGGTATAGTCCTTCTTTAACTCAAAATATCCAGATGCTGGATCTGAGTTTGGTTCATCTCCCTATGTGAATGTCCTACTTACCAGGCTTCAGGCTGTGCAGAGAAGAACTTAAGATATAATAGGATAGTGACGGTAAAGATTAGAGAGTAACGCATAACTAAGAGTTTGGAGAAATCAACTTGCCATGGGAAAGTTCCAAGCCTTCTTCAAAGAGTACTTATATTTATTCAAAGATTACCTGATTAGAGTAGGCAGCAAAATCTGACTCGGCGCACATTGGTCTGAAAACTCAGGCATTGCTGCACGTGGGATGGAAGAGAAATACAAGCACCAGTCTTGTAGAAGTTTACGCAACTGCAGTGCTGAATAAAATCATGAAATCTTCATCCTAATGATGCTCTTAAAGTCATGGAAATCTAGATCAAAATAGGAGCTTAAGCCATGCCTTAAAAAAATAAGGCTAGCACCGTAATGGTGCCCATATATTACAGCTTTTCTGTTTAATCCTTGATATGTCTACACATGTTTGGCCCTACACATCATCTTAGTTACATGTCGTCTTGCTTACACATCGTTCAGTCTTGTTGAGTTGACAGTTTTGGAATATGTTTAGGAACAAGGCTATTAATATGTGTAAGTCTTAACACTATTGGGCTGAGAACCCTCCAAGTAAAAGCCTAACTAATATTCTAAACTGGACAGATGGATGATACGCTTTTGGCAGGCTTTCGCATTTCCCCCTCAAACAGGTCACAACTGCTTATAAAACAGGCTTTTACTGCATTCACTTACATGATTTATTTTTCCTATGCTTAGACTTTATAACTCATTTGCTCCATTTCCTGTCGGTATTTTCTTCTCTTTATTTATCCCAAATTTGTTTATATATGTACATAGATTCCATTACATAAATAAATATACATGTTCTATCCCAAACACTTATGTTTTACCATGAATAGTTCATTTTCTTTTCCTTTTGTCAAACTATTAAGATAAAAATTGGGAAGATCTTAAATTTTAGCTGATCTGATTGCATTCTGCCGTGGAGATTTTATGCTGTCATATTATATACTACATTGAACGTTGTGACCGAAGAATCATAACAGTAGTTAAAGTCCGAATGTGTAATATTTACTACATACTTCCATTGCAAAATTGGGAAGGAGTATTAGACAAAGGAGATAAAAACAAGTCAGAGACAGATTTGTTCTTGTTCCAATTACTTTTTTATTTCATATAGAGGGGGATCATGGCATGGGGCCTTTTCTTGATTATGATTGCCTGGTTCTGATTATGGATCTGGGGTGATCCCACGTAACTCAGGGGACCCTGTCTGGTACTTCACTGTATACCAGTATAAGAACTGGTCCCATAGTGAAGCTTTGTGCCAATGCAAAGTTAGGAATTATTTGGATCTCATCTCCTCTCTTCAGCTCACCTGAAAAAATCCTATAAAGTTTGCAGGAAATTATCATGTCAGTATTGAACTATCCAGCTGTAAGTCATTATTGTTTTTGCAGATAACTCTGCTGATTTTCTACAAGAAATAAGGGTTTCAGCATTCTGACTTTGGTAGTGCTCTTCTACGAATGGATGGAGATATCAGCCACAATTTTGTCTCAGGTAGCAGTGGCAGTAGCAGAACAACATCTGCCTTTGAGCAGGCTTGAGTACAGAATTGTGAGCTGGTTATCTTTATTGCTGCCCTCAGTCTCAGCTCACGTCAATAAAAGGCCTCCCATTAACCTCACTGAGAAATGGATCAGGCTCAGGCCCTACATGCCTTCCTGTCCTCTTGGAAAACCTGTTTTATGCACTGTGATTTCTGCATTTAAGATGAGACAAAACAGAAGGAAGGGATTTCAAGGTGTCTACCCCCACTTTGGAATTTGCAGTAAGCCAAGCCTCTTGGCATTGTTCAATGCAAATGCTTTTCTGTACACCTAATGTATTGATGGAGACACCCATGTGAGCAACCTTACTTCCTGCCATTAATATTGAATGTTAACTTTTTTTAAATTACCTGGAAAAGTTCCTACCATCTGCATATGGGTCTGCATTGAAGTAAACAAAATGCAACTGACCCATGGAAGCAGTTGCAGTTTTTGACAGCATTGTTTTCAATGATAAAACATTTCCACTTCCCTTTCATAATTTAAGATGCCAGGTGGCTCAGTTTCTTGCCTCTGTTCTTAAAGACGTATATATATTCAAAATAATTCTGTATACTTAAAAATATCCATGAGAATTCATTTAAATTGCTGCAGAAATCTACTCTGCTTGCCCATGTAGCAGAATAACACCTCGGTAAGAGGTGACAAGTGAAGTTTTGTCTTTTCCAAGTGGCTGTTTAATACATTAAAAAATTAACTTTCAGCTTGCAGCAAATTGGAGACTGTTAGTAGCTTTTCTGAAATGAATTCAGTAGGCACAGTACAGTGAAGTATAAATAACACAGAAAATAACAATAGCAGCATAAGTGGAGTTAGCTAACACTCTTGTTTCTCTTCAGGGAACTCTGTGGGTATAGACATGTGCTGGTGACCCCATTTCCTTTGTATTGATGACCCAAAACAAACATGAGGATGCTGTGGAAAAACCTGCATTGCTATATTCTACCTCTTCTGAGAAGAAACAGCATCAGTTTTCAACTGTCTTTATTACACAGCAGAAGCAGAACAATAGATGAAGTACTAACCCTGTAGTACTTCTATGTGAATAACCAATTTTTCAGTTTTCTGGCAGTTCTGAATTTGTTTTAGGTTGACATATGAAGTAATTTGTCATACAGAGTATTCAGCTAGCTAAAAGCAAAAGGAATAACAATTCCAGCACTGAGTGGTGCATTTCTTTAAAATGGTATTTTTTTGCACAGCTTAAATAAATTTTAAAATTAAATTTTAATTTTAAAAGTTTATTTTGGAAAATTTTAGAGCTGGATATTTTGGGTGGTTGAGAGTTTTTAAGATTTTGAAACAATTGCATCAAAATTTAGAAAAAATAATGAGGTTTTACTGGAGAAAAAAATGCTCTTATACCACCCGCAGTCATCAAGCAGTTTTAGTTAAAGGACCATATCTTCATCAGAACTTATCACATAAATGTCTTCCTCAAAACAACTGTTGATTGCATGGTTTGCAATTTATCCAATGTCCTTTTCAATATCCCATTTGCTCAGCATCGCTGTGGTAAGCAGAGTAATTGCTAACATCAGAATAGACTGGCCCCCAGTGCAAGTTGCCTTTACACATCTGGGATCTTCTTATCTGTCTGAATAAATGAATGGAAAGAAGAAGGAATCAGCACTGAGTGATCTTCCAGCTTTTCATGATTCACTAGGAGAACTAGATATACCAACTGCAAATGGCTCAAAAGCTGTACATGGGGAATTGTGCTCTTTCCACCTTTGTAGCATTAAACACAGAAAAGTAGCTTTGTGTTTCAGCTTATTTTGTAATACTTTCTTAATTATGGGAATATGTATGAATCTAAAATGAAAGCCTATGGTCTTTTAACCTCCAATTTTTCTGTGTACACATTCCTCTTTAGCCAAAGAAACACCAAGAGTAGGATACATCTCACCTGATCTTACAAGAGTAAAAGATCGGAACCTAATTCAGATCTAGTCTCTGTAGGCTTCCTTTATAATTAATAGAAAGACATAGGTACTTTCACAGAAGGATTCATTTCAGATTAATTGTTCTGATGCCTACATTAGGAAGAGATGAATTGCCTTCTGAAGGTGCCTATCTTTTTCCATTTATTTAAAAAGGACCCTAGTGTGACTTAGATGCCTGAGGTAAGTGAGATTAATCCTACCTTGAACCTAAAGGGACAATATGGTTTGGTTTCTATAAATGTACATAGACTTCAACAAGACTAAGGAAATTTCCATTACAGATCAATAATTTCCTATACTGTATATTTTCTGAAGAACACGTGATCATTTGCTTAAGGAATTTCCTAGTAGCTATTATATATGAGAAAATAAGAGAACAGGACCTTCCTTTCTCCCACTCTGTCCTCAGGAGGATGCTTTTCAATGTCTGCATTTACATTTTGCTTGACTGAGTGAGCCAATTACTTGCATGCAGAAAAGCAGTGCTGAACTTCAAGGGGGGCAGGATCATCCAAAAAGAATGCTGCTAACTGCTGTAAAAAGGAAAATGATGACTTTATTAATACACTTCTGCAGTAAGACTAGGATGCCAGGGTGAATTGAATCAGTGCCATTTTTGAAAGGCTGTGCATGTAACCTGACCTGGGAAGTGTCTAACAATGGGTGCAATTATCTTTTCCATGGTGGCATATCATTAGTTTTCGCTTTAATTGTCACACCAGTCACTTGACAAAGATTTATTTGATGTCTAATACTACAAGCAAAGCTCTGGAAATACATGTGAATTAGAAAGAATTGCACCTTTCCAGGGACAAGGACTGCTGGGTCTCTATGCCAAGGTTTAATTACACATAGATTTACAGTGTACTGCTACTTCTGTTAGACGGTGAAGTAGCTAAATGTGTATTTCTGAGTGGGAATGGCAACAAAGAATGAATCCCTGAGCTGTCTTTTTCAGAGACAGTGGGAGGGACGAAACAATGTATACGTACTGCCAGAAAAGCTAAAATAAATGCAAACTGATAATTATACTGTACACAAATTGACATTTTTTTAATAGTCACAATGTTTGTACTAGCAAAACCTACATGCAGTGGTGTTGATGCAGTCAAGCTCTTCCTCATTGCTCCAGCCTCTCCTAGCAGCTGGGGTCAGCGGTAAGGACATGGAGCACATGAAGTGTGGTTGGCCACAGCAAGACCCAGATGCTAAGCTAGGGATGATATCTTTTCAGTAGCTGCATCTGGCTCGTTGGCAGGCTGTACAGGCTGATCTGCTGGCAGGCCTGGATTTGCCTCTGG
The DNA here is from genome assembly GCA_026283785.1 of Coracopsis vasa. NCBI lineage: Eukaryota > Metazoa > Chordata > Aves > Psittaciformes > Psittacidae > Coracopsis > Coracopsis vasa. The sequence continues at coordinate 16,803 of JANHGB010052897.1, forward strand.
GTCTGTCATCTGTCATGTTGTTACACTGCTGATGGGCTGTCTCTGCTGCCTTGCCCTCCTAGACTGCATTTTGCCTTTCAACCACTTTTGCTGCTGAGAATTATGCTGCTGCTCCAACATTTAAGGACAAGGGGATGGCAGTAAATTGCTAAGACGTGTAGTTCAGAGTGCAAGATCAGGGCAGCATTCTCAGAGTCAGAAATATGCTTGGCACATGCTCATTAATGCATGTTTTAAAAAACAGCCCTGCAGATTTAGAATTTACTTGCAACCTATTTGTTATGCTTTGCTGTTAGTTAGTAATTCAGGGCTCCAGTGACTCATGCACCTTTGTTTTTAATTATGATACTTTCATTTCAGCATATACCTGAGGATGACATATACAGTTGTTGATTAGCAAAGCAGAAGCCTTAATGAGCATGGGGGTAGCTTAGTGAGCTGGCTGTAAAATAAATATGAAATGTATTACAGATTTCTCCATTCTTTGCTGCATGGCGCATAATAACTTGGAGGAAACAGTTAAAATAAAATATTAACGGGCTAGCAGAACTAGGAAAACAGCTCACTGTTAACATGCCCAGTAGTGAGAGAAAATTACAGGTTTCATTGTGTATGCTGCACCATCTGCCTACACAGAGAGCCTAAGCCGTAGGCTCTCCCGAGGGAAATAGCTGTGGATAAGTTATTCAATTAGAACAGCATTATTGGCCAGCTACCTTGGAGAATTGAGTTGATGATGTTGTGATTATCCTGCTCTACATTCCTTCATGTCCCAGACAGGCTGCATTGCTTTGCAACTTCCTTAAGTGTTCACTCAAGTGTACAGTAGGTGAGCAATTGAAATGGGGAATATCAGGGATGCCTGAAAGAAAATCAATTACGAATGAACTTTCTCTGCTTAGCCACAGCCTACATATTCTGAGTCATATTGTATTTTTGTGGACATCAGTGTAGGAAGTCACAGAACTGGCAGTGGGAGGAAGGAGAATTTCATTGTGTGCATCTAACCTGTGGCTAAGTACCGGAATTCATATGGTAGGTTACAAAGCAGTACAATGCTCCTTCAAGCATGACATTATTATTAGCTATACAGAAGCTTTTGAAGACTACAGGAAGAAAAGTTTTGAGAAACTGGTTCGGGTCTTTGTCAACAAAGGTCCGAAATGTTTTGGGTTATTTTTTTATTTATTTGATTTTTTTTTTTTTTCGGTAAAACAGAACAAATCAGAGTCTGATCCCAACCTTGCAAACTCATTTTTTTCTGACCTCTGAAGTTAGTGACATCTAAGAAGCAGCACCATATTCTCAAAATAGAATTCAAGCCTCACTATGCTACCTGCATAGGAACATAGAGAAACCTGCGGTTTTTTAATTCACTTTTTTTTAAGAAGCAATACTGCACCTTAAAATTTTGATTTAAATTTTAAAATTAATATTATAAACCCTCACCCTTTTTCATCACCTAGTCTTGTTTTAGTTGCCCCTCATCTACTTCACTTTCATCAACAATGAGATTTTAAGACAGTGGGGACTTGCTGTCTTATTTATTTTGGTGTCTTGTACCACACAGTCTGTAGATTTTTTAAAGTCATGTAATGAACTCATGCCCTTTTAACTAAGCAACAAAGATTTGTGGTTTTTTCCATCAACATTCAAAGAACCTTTCATTTTTTTTAATTGTTTCTACACTCAAAACTGTAATATTTCCTCCCCAGTATGTCATGCACCAGTTTAGTCTGGAAAATGTAGCAGGGAATGTAACAAGGGGAATTCTTGGGAGAGGCACATTTTTTAACTGTGCTTTAATCAGGGCTGAGCTCTCCTGGAAAGGTGACTTATGCCTGCTCTGAGTTCACATCACCATCAGTAATCTTTTCCTCCTTCTTCAAAGCTGGATGTCTTGTTAAACAAAGATGTACATCGCCCACAAGGTCCACAGTAGGGAGGCATTTGCGAGGTGACAAATGAGGTCATTGGCTTTGCAGCTGAAGAGTTCTCAGATGAGTTCAGGAAGGCCCAATCTCTGAAAGCAGCAGTGATGCTGCATGACTGATAACACCGGGTCAGTTCATTTCCTTGCCATTTACTTTTCATTGTATATTATGGGTGCAGATGGGCATCAGGGAGACAGCCTGCCTGTTCGCCTTGTCCTTGGTGCAGTGCCTTGCTTGGAGAGAGGGGAAACATAGTCAGCTATCCCAAATGCCCAGAGCAAGGCAGGCCCCAAAGGAAGAAAAGGGAGGACTCTGAGGCTGTGAAAGCTCCTGTGCTTCAGGAAAATTTGGATAATGATAGTGACTCCTTGGTAAAGTGCCTTGAAGGGAAGGATAAAAAACAATGTCTAGGAAAGAAATACTATTTATTAATGTCTGCTTGAATCAACTGTTTTGAATCCTTTTCTGCAAATCCTTTTCATGCTGTATCTACGTGACTTATCTCTCAGATCCCATCCTCCCTTCTGTCTGAACAGCTGATACTTCCAGAGGGCATCTGCTGACCATGGTGACTTGCATTACTACATCTCTGTGACTTTCAGACAGTGGGCAGTGGCTTTAAACTTTAGGATTACAGGGCACCAACACATGAATAAAGCATAAATATTGATGAAGTGTTGCTGCACCACATGTGCTAATGCTAAATGATAATGATAAATATGATAATAATGGGAGTCCCTGCACCCAGCAAGAAAATCCAGTTTCTCTTATGTGTGTCCTGAGTGCCTCTGGAAAGGACAGAATTCATCTGTCAGATCCTTATAGGGCCATAAAATATATCGACTTTTTAACTTCTTTCGCTCCACGGAACCACATTTTTTGCATGCAGACCATGACACGGACATTAATATACTACTCCTGGGATATGCAAACCACTGACTGAAGGGAGTGCCATTTTCCTTTCATACATCAGTGGAGAAAATAATGCCAGGTGAACCCATCTGCTCACCTACTGATGAACGTGGGGCTACTAGCTGGGTCCTCATTCAGAGCTTTCATATCCATTTTTCTGGTACTGCTACTTGGCACTGTAATTTGAAACTGAGATATCTGTACTAGTATATTGTGTCAGATACCCTAGTTGTGAGACTCTTATAATCTTTAAAGTAATGATATTTTGTATCATAAAAACTGTATCAATGCAAGAGTCTTTTTTGGGAAGAAAGGTTAAAAAGAAAAAAAATGCATTTTCTCAGAAAGGTGTTGATAGGTAAGTGTGTTTCCTCCTTGTTCTTGTGCCACATTGTTGATGCCTAACAGAACAATAATTATACCTGTTGCATAATTTGAGCTCGCTGGGTGTTAGGAGTTGTGCCTTGGGGGTTTCTATGCTTTGTCTGTAGCATCTTAATTCCTGGTGAGGTTTATTCTCTTTCTCCTGTTTTCCTTAAATATGCATTTGCAATTTAATAACCTCATTAAATGCTACTTTTAAAATATTTATTGAAATAAATACAACTCAGCTACGTAAAGCTACCATGCTTTTAAATAGTGCTCTACTTTTTTTAACGTTGTTCTTCCTTGTGGAAGAGACAAAACCATGGTCCTGCTTCTACACCATCTTCTGATGTGCACGGTTTCCAAAATCACAAGAACAACCCCATGCTCTGTTTAGAATGAGGTCTGCGTAAGACATGGTTCACTGCCTGAGTGGAGAAATCTGGAAGTGCAGCCCTGGACCTGGCCAGAGACTGCGGCTGGAGGACAAGGGGCTCTGCACACCATTCCTGTTGGCATAGTGTGTGTTAGTGTGATGCTAGGTGATCCAGACAGAGCTGGGCCCTTGCAGACAAGCTATCATCTGTGAACTGGTTACTGTTATTTCTGCAGACTGTTTGTGAAACCCATGAGAAATGTGGACACGCAAGCACTCTGCTCTGCCTGCTCTGCTGCTCTGCCACTCACTCGGGAGGCCATCCTTCCCTCCCAGCCAGGGAGATGCTGTCCAGTCACAAGCATTCAGCCACCGAAGTGACACAAAACACAACCTGGCTCAAAGAGGTGGAGCTTGCATCTTTAAAGACAATGTAAATTTTTCACCTGACTTGAGTGGGGACAGGATCAAAACTTATGGGAGTGTCACCTGACTGTGCTGCCTCCTCTGGATGGCCTCCAAGAAGTGTGGAACCTTCCCATCAGAAATGGGAAAGATGAGTTGGGTCAGCAAGACACCTCATTGAAAGCTGTGGGTTTTAGTTTCAGTTTCAAGTACTGAGTATGAGAATTGATTATCTTTACTATCTAAAGAAGAGCTTAGGGACTCAGCAAGAGGTCATGATGAGGGCACAAAAAATAAATGAGTCTTGAGCCCAATGAAGTATAGAAAGAGAAAAATGCTTGGTTATAGAGATGTCTAATTTTTCTGGTTTTCTCTGGCTTCTCTCATTCTGGCATGAAAAACTGAACTTCTCAATTAGGCTGGCTACATGGACTTCATGAAGAGACCTGACCCTAGGAGGACTTATGGAAAAAGAACCATATTCCTAGTAAAGACACCCTGCATAGCAGTGACAAACAGCTGGTTGTACTGACAGCAGAACTCTTCCATGGCAGAGTCAGGCAAACCAAGCTAATCTGCTTGCATGGTCCTGATCTTACCAGTGCTGGACTGAGCTGTATCAAAAAGCTGGGGATAGCTGCCTGTGTTTGAGGAAGAGGTAAGGCTAGAAGGTCCTGAAAGGATCCATGGATGAGCTCCTCTTCTCAAGCAACTCTGATTGTAAATGAGGATGCAGGTAGGTAAGGCTCAGCTTACCACATGTTATACTCCTACATTTGTTCAAACTGACAAGAAGGATGGCCAGGCTCATCAAACTAAAATTAAGTCTTTATCTGAACACATATGCTTTTTTTTTTTTTCATCAGACTCTTTGCTGTGGTTGTTTCCAGAGTGGGATAGATCTTTTTTTATTATTATTTTTTAATTCCAAACTAAACGTGAAAGATTTGGGACTGGTTTTGTAGATCCACTTCCTGAAGGATCGCTTTGAACCTAAGGTTCAGATAAAAAACCCAGCTGTATCAGATAGTTTAAAAGGAGCACTCTTTGACACAGGATCTATTATTACTCAGGCCACTGCAACCACTTGTTAATGTTACAATCAAAAGGACATCTCCAGAGTTACTGAAACAATCCATTACAGAGTATGAGAGGAAGCTAGATGCCTCTACTGAACAGTATCTTCATCAGCCTATCATCTGGGATGTGTATTTATTATTCTAACAGGAACAGGCAAAGGAATATAGAGGACAGAGCAAATGGTATCTCTCCAAAGTATCTCTTCTTATTTAATTGTTTTAAAACCCTGTTTTAAAACATTCTCTTCATCTGAGTGTTGTGGTTGGAGAGATTCCAGGGCTGTCTAATGTTAGTAGAGAGCAAGAAGATTTTTTGTACACATCTGCCTTTGAGAATTTTACAGTAATGGGTATTTGTGTTGATTCATTTTTGTACATGCTTTCCCCTCAGGGAGAGTGCTGTATCTGGAAGCACATGTTAATTTAACCCTTGAGTAAAGCTGCAGCAAAAATGGCTTGCCCCTGTGGAAATCTGGTGGTGACGGTGAAGAAACAAGCTGTCAAAGATTGAGAGTATACTGTTGTTTCTGTCACCTACTTATTTGTGTGGTGAGCATCAGTGCATATACATTTTTACAAGCAGGAGCAGGCCTTAACATATAAGTAAAAAAAACCCTTGCTATTCTGTGAGTGAGATAAGCAGGACATTGGAGAGACTGGTGTCAGCATTGCCACAGAAATGTGAACTCATCTTGTCACGAATGTCAGGAGCGTTCAGTTTTTTAAAGATCCTTCATTTTTAAATAGACTGCAAGACTGCCACAAAAGAAAGAAAAAGAGAGAACGCCGGAAGACTGCTGAGAAATTAAGTTGGTTTCACAGGAAAACCCCCTGAAGAGATTACTTTAAAGGGAGAAACAGAAAAGAGAAAAGGAATCAGAACACATAAACTTTCTTAATTTTTAATGCAGGCTTACTTAGTGTGGGAGAGAAAGTATAAGATGTGGCTGATGAAAAGATCCAGCACTTCTTATTAGCTAAATGTCTTCCTATTATTTATTTGTTACGAATACAGCTAATTGTGCCAGCTATGGAACCTACATTTAAATAATAGCCCTTGATATTTAAATGCTAGCAAGATGAATAGGGAGAGAGAGAATTAATGGTAGATACACTTTTAATGGTCATTTTTGCTGTAACATATTTGGTGTGAGAGATAATTTACCAAGCAATAAGAAGGAATGTATCCGCCAGCCTCAAGCCCAGCTCATAGTTTTTGCTGATGTCCAGCCTCCACATGTTTGCTGATATTTGATGGCTCCACAGAAGCCAAGACTCTATTATCATGCTGTGACCATGCCTGGAAGGAGAATTGCATGATGGTGCATTCCCATCCCATGCTGATCACAGTTGTTGGGATCCTTGAGCTGTCACAGGAGTGTTCAATTAGTGAGAAGCATTTGAGGTCAACTGACTGCTGCCTAAGCCTAGGTACTATTATCTATTCTAACAGGTCCAGACTGACTCCCTTTAGGCATGGCTGGGCTGCTTAACCTTTGCAGCTCTGGATCTTCAGATCTTCTGCTTCAGCCAGCATGGCTGTGAGTCATTGGACTGCCTGGACACAAGCTGGAAGCTCAGCATTATAAGCCTCATTGTGTAAGAACTTTTGATCTGAGCACCTGGCCAAAACTTGAGGTCTTGTAACTTGTTTCTGTAAAAGAGATTGATGATGAAGTTAAGTTTTCCTGGATGAAACTGTAAGTCTATAAAGGACATAGAGTCTTGTTTCCTTGACTACAAGCGGAATCAAACAAGAAATTATTTCTTCACTCCCAATTCCAAACCTATTTCAGCCAAACACATGACTGAAAACTATTGTTCCTTGCTTTTTGCTCTGCATTTTCTCTGTCAAGCTACCATTACATCTGATGATTTCTTTTTGCCTTCTTGGTGTTTTTTTCTGTACTACTGCCTGTGCAAAGCTCTTCTATCAATGTCTTTCACAGTCTTGAGCAATTTTAGTGTTGTCTGTACCAGTGTTGGCAGCAGAAGACCCAGTTGTTTAAGCTGTGTAGGTCCATAAGGAATTTCTTACAACTGCTCTTAGAGAATGATGACAGTTATATGCTCCTGTTTTAATAAGACTTAATCCATCCCATACGAGTATATCTGTATAGGGATAGTGGATTGCATACACTTATTATGGCAGGTGTCTCACCAATGGGGAAAGAACCAATAGAGCGGAAGTCTGGTTATACTTCTGTTTCCTCTCCTCCCTCTTTTTTTTCTTTTTTTTTAATTATAGTGACATTTAAAATAAAAGTGAAGCAGCACAGGCCTTGTCCAGCTCTTCTGTCCTATACTGTGCTGTTTTAAAGAATTTGATCAGGACTTCCTTATGATCCTGTTTTCTATCCAGAGAGAACGATCACTGCTACAAACAGTGGGATTGATCAGCTTTGTGATCCAGTGATAATGCACATCAAACTATTAAAAGACAGTTTCTTAACATTAACATTTCATCAAACTATTAAAAGACAGTTTCTTAACATTAACATTTCTTAATATTAACATTCTTAAAAAGATTCATATCTTAAAGCTTCCTGCAATCCATAGGAATGTTCTGTCACCTGCCATATCCATCATAGCATTGTGCATTTTTACTGTTCTACTTCAGCACACCAACTAGATTGGCCAGAAATTCAGCTTGGTTTGCTTTCTTACCATTCAGCTAACAAAGCAAACAGCTTTTCTGGTAGATGTGGCTTGTACTTAATTGTGGTACTTCTATTGGACACAGTTTTAAAACTTGCTGCACCATGATAGGGAAGTTCCTCACCCCACCGATTTTGTGCATCAGTGCTGACATGACCATAATCTTTGGCCCTCATCATTCAAAGCAGAAACTTCCTTCTAACAGAGTTGAGATTCTATTATAATAAACTTGCTTGATGCTGTTCCTGTAAATGGTTCCTAAAAAGCTTGGAAGTCTCTGTTTGTAAAGCCAAATTAGGGAAGGGCATTGCATACTTAGTTATATGTTTCAGTCAGACTGGGAGTATGGTGAACAGGCAGAAATGAATTGATTTACAGAGAGGAAGAGATCCCTGGAAACAGAAAGGCTCAAAACCTTCTTCATAATGCCAGTAGGTGTTTCAGTAATCTGTTTGGAGAGGGCATGGAACCTCCAGCAGTGGGAGGTTTGAGGAATGTCTGCTGGTCCTATCTTGGGGCAATAAAATAACTCTCAGGGTCTCCAGGTGAGCTCTCAAGATCCTTTACAGCTTTCTTGGTGATTACAACAGGAATGAGGAGGAGAAATACAATTAAATTCTCTTGTTCATCCTGGAGAAGAGAAGGCTTCAGGAAGACCTTATAACAGCCTTCCAATACCTTAAGGGGGCATAAAAGAAAGCTGGAGAGGGACTTTATACAAGGACATGGAGTGATAGGACAAGGGGGAATGGCTTTAAACTGAAAGAGCGTAGATTTAGATTATGCATTGGGAAGAAGTTCTTCACTGTGAGGGTGGTGAGGCCCTGGAAGAGGTTGCCCAGAGAAGTTTTGGCTGCCCCATCCCTGGAAGAGTTCAAAGCCAGGTTAGACGGGGCTTTGAGCAACCTGGTCTAGTGGAAGGTGTCCCTGCCCATAGCAGGGGAGTTGAAATTAGGTAATCTTTAAGGTCCCTTGCAATTCTAGCCATTCTATGATTCTGTTCTATGAAATAACACTGCAAAACAGAAAAGTTCAAGGCACTTCTGTGTAGATTGCTACCTGTTGGAAAACATGGAAACCTTGGTCATATGCATATTGCCACACCATTTTTCCTCATTATGATCTATATGTCCCATTGCTCAATGAGTCTCAGCACTAGATTCCTTTGCAGTCTCCAGAAAACCCTTCCTTAGCTGACTTCCATTTTCATAATGGCACACTGCCTTTTATTTAACATCAATTTTAAGTGCTTTGACGGCAACTTTATTCCTTTCTTAATCTCTCACAAGCCTAAAAAACCCCAGAGAAAATGAGCATTTTCAAATGCATGTAAGAAGTGTTCTTTTCTCATGATGTTTGCTCAAGGTTTACTAAATGTGCACAGGAGTTTACAATGCAACACGTTTAAACTGGTGAATCAATAACCAAGTGGGGAAAGGTGGAAAGGGCAGCTGAATTCTTTTCCACTGAAAATTTGACAAAGCAAATTGGTGAGGTAGGGAAACAACCTTAAGAACTGGAAATGCTTCACTTCCTCATTGATTTCTGCCATTTTTCCATTTTTTCCAAGTCCTTGTCAGAGGATCATGGAAGCCAGAGCAGCCTCTTGCTGAGCTCATGCAGCTATTTTATATTGGAAGTGCTGACCGAAATACCCTCCGGTGCATAGCTACGGTTGGAGAAATTGTGATTATTGTCCTGAGGACTTGCCATGGGAAAGCTAACTATGGATTCTTAATGTGTACCAGATGGGACCACGGCTCTTACTTTTGCAAAGAAGTGTTTAGAATAGTATTAGAATACTATTTAGTATTTACAAGAAGTGTTACAGGGAAAAGTATGATAGCCAGCAGATTAGTGCTAATATGAATTTTATGTGAATTAAAACTCTTTACCACTGCCAGGGAGAACACAAATGAAAACGCAATGACTTTCTCAAACCATGCCAAACAGTTTTTTAAGATGCTGTATAAAATGTGAACTTAACCTTGTGAGCCTTTCTTCTTTAATATATTGCTTGTGTAAAGACCTGAAATAATGGTTCAGGTACTGAATAGAGGTATAAGTGATTCACTTCAGCTGCCCTTACATACTGTGTATATCTGGGATACCCACTTTCAATCCTCTCATCTCCCTCTACAGTCTACAGAGAGAAGCAGGCACTGAGACAAATCATAATGATTCATTTGATGCTTCTCTGAAGTACTCTGAGGTGAACTGGTTTGTGTTTGTGCCTCTTTCTCTTCATTGTCTATGAGGAGAGTCCGCACATGTAGGCAGACATAAATGCCTAAACCTGAAGAAAAGTCTCACCCCGTAGCCCTCTCTTTCCTGATACAGGTGGAGCCATAAGAATTAATTTAACTTCCAGTTTCTCCTCTGGAACATTCAACACATCTGCTGAATGTGTTGATGGGATTTGTGATATTGATGTTTGGCAAACAGAATCAAGAAATAGTATGAAAGCCATGAATTTTCTTAAGTCAAGTCCCTACCACCTCTCAGCAATAATTCCTGACCAAAAGTTACGGAGGTAGGCACCAAACCAACACAGCACTTAAGTACATACTTAACATTAAATATGAAATTAGCAGTACTAACAAGTTAAGCACTCGCTTAAGTGCTCTGGTGTATCTAAGCCCTCTTTTTTAAACCAACATTCACCTTCTGCTTGCCAGTAGAGCTCAGATGGTAATGAAATATTCAGTTGGGATGTTCTACAAAGGAAAAGCATGTCTTCTGTGCCTGAAACAAAGCTTCCCTTCGGGTTTTAATGAGAAACCTTATTTTTAAAATAATAGGCGGAAAAAAGATGAGGGAAATGTTCCCTTTCAGCTCTGTTCTGTAAAGCCATGAGTCAGTATTTTTATTAAAACAACACATGCTTCTTTTGTTCTTTCCCCCTTAACTTGTAAAATTTAAAGTAGTTTTACAAGGAAAATCTACAATTCTGTTTGGCATGAAAAATGCTAGAGAAAAGTGCTAAATTGGCAATGAAGGAAAATATTTGTACTTGTCAACTTTACTGATTGAATAATAGAATTTAGAGTATGAAGTCATAAACATTGTTCTGATAAAGAAATCAGTTGACAAAAAGGTTTTGCTTAAAGGAAAAAATGACTTCTGATGGACACAACCCACACAAACCTTTTTTAATATATATTTAATTTTTCTTGCTAGATATTTAGTAATGTTTCTTTCTCTTATTTTTAGAGTTATACATATTGCATTTAATCTAAGGTTACACCACACAGTGTTCAAATTGATGTTTTACATGCAGAAATTCAGGGAATCCATTTAATGTTCCTACATTAACTGAAACTCATATTGGAGATACGTCTCCAAACTCTGAACTCAGATTTTAAATTGTTTACCTCAATCTTTTGAAAGTTGAAAGATCAGTCAGTTGCTGAAGACTCTTGGTTTAATCTAAAATATCAATGATATCAAAGCGCTCCTATTGCCATTCTAATATTTCTACAAGCCCCAGATATGAAAGAACCCAGGTAATAACTGGAACACTCTTATCTCACCCATACATCTACCTGCACTTGTAATTGCTCCTATCCTTTTTAAAAAAAAACCCAAACAATTTGGTGAAAATTAAAGAATTTTGTAACCTAAAGGTTAACTCGGGCAATTCTTAATAGGGAAGGACATCAAGCAGGCTTCATGCAATTTCCAAAATTATAGGGATGTTGTGGAAAATGCTCCATAAGCCGCCACTTTACTTTTTGTAGCGTAAGAATTCAGTTTAAGCACAATTGCCTACTGCATCTGTGTCACAGCAGAAGATAACTTTTAGAGAATTTAGAGAATTTCCTGACTTGTATAACCCAAAAACCCTCATCCACCATAGTGCAAAGTCAGTGTTTCATAGACAGAATAAGTATGTAGCATTGAAATTATTAGCAGAACACACATTAAGGAATTAACTGCCTGCCCTGATAACTATAGGCAGCTGCAGCTTTAGCAGAAACAGCTTTCTGCATGGGCCTGGGGTGCCTCAATATGATGTATATGGTTTGATTCCCACGGCTGTATGGAGCTCTGGCAACTTTGCAGGGAGTGCAGACTTCCACTTGGTTTCAGGATACTGAAGGACTCAGTTCAGAGGTAAATGCAATGTATTTATTTTTACAGAAGGCACTATCCAACCCCTCCTCTTACTTAAATTTATATCTCTCTATAGCATTCATCCATTTCAGTGAGATTTCATAAAAATACATTGAAACTAGCCTATACAGTCTCCTTCTGTTGACCCATTTCTGCTAGGGCAGATACTATTGCTTTTTGTTGACTCTTTCTTCCTGAGGAATTTGTGAAATAAGATCCAGATGTTAAATTCAAGTACTTTCCTTTATCCTCTTTATGGAATAAGACTCTGGTTCTATAGGCTCTTCATCTGCGGTCACCTCCATAGTACTGCCTCACTTGTAATTTCTTCTCATTCAAATTCATGTTGCTCTCAGGATATGCCCAACTCATATTAGAATACTATCTTTATTTCACTGGATCAAAATGTATCAACGTGATTCAGAGGACACCTAATCCTTCTCAAAGTTATTGGGAAGAATGAGGGACTATTTATTTTCTCTGCTCTCTACTGCTACCAAACACCATTTGAATGTCAGGTTGCATGTGTAAAAAAATAATAAATATATTTATTTTAAATAAAAATTATTTACCTTGATACTTAGTCACTGAATGAAACATTATCTTCAAGTTCAAAAAGAGGTAGCTGTCAGAATCCACTGCTAAATGAATTGCACATTTAAAATACATTTTTTAAAGGTGTCAATTATGGACCACATTTTGAAAACTGATACTTGCGTTTTTTTAGGTACCTCCCTTTCTGGGAAATGACTGTTTGGACCCTACCAAGTATCATAGTGTCCATTCCTTTAACAGAATGCCCAGATCCAAAACCGCTCTGACTGGCAGAATGTTCAAAGAGGAAGGCTTCAAAGTGTCCTGGAAGCAGGACTTTTGATCTAAGTCTAATGCCTAAGAGAAGGAATTAAAGCTAGAGACTTTACACCATTGACACAACAAAGATACTTATTCCCTACAAGGCACTGGATTTTGGAACAGGGTGGAGTGGGAATAAATTGACTACTCACTTATACTTTTGGAAAAAAGAAATACAGTACAGTCATTAATATTTGAATGTGCTACATTTTTGAAACAGTTTTATTCATTATTACTTGAAATGTATGGATGTTTTTACCTTTTGGCTGATAAATTTGGAAAAAAGCTATAATTATCTGAAGCTGAAGGAAAAATTGTAATGGTGTGGTTTATTTGGTGAAATTTATTCTTCATATTTCCAAGGTACTTCAGTAAATCAGTGCTGTGTAAATTAGTATCACACATCTGCCTTCGAATGACGTTCCATTTTTTTATGAATGTCTCCGAAGTATTTTGTTTGTGTTTCTAACCTAGCTATGTCTCCTTGCATTTAAAGAAATGCAATTTTTGCACCTCTCTAGGAACTTGACTGAGTATTGATTTCCAATTTGGAGAATTATTCACCAAAATTGAGAAATTACACTGCCAGAGTAATTATTCCTGCTATTAAATGGAACTATAGGTATATTATATATGCTAGAAGGAACAAGAACCATAAAGTAGTGCTGATAATTGCTGTAATGTAATTTTCCTTAATTGGAGTTATTATCCTACTCTTTAGCTTGTCCCCTACCTTATGTAAAAGGCACTTTTTCTTACCTTATGCAAGACCTAGCAAAAATGATGGGCCTTATACACCCTTAGTTTTCCCTACTGCAAAGATTCTGTAAGTTTCAACTCCACAGCACTGTACCAAGATCTCAGGAAAGGGACCTGGCTGCTTCGGGTTTCCCATGGTTCCTGAATGATGGAAGCATACTGCATCCCTGAAAACCTCTACAAAAAAGGATAGCCTAGACAATTATCAGGCCCATGTGTTTACCCCATGACAACTTTTTGTAGCTGTCTCAAAGGGTAGTGCTGCAGAATCCCCTGGCAGGAGGCCAAATTAAGGGGCTACAGATTACAAGAAGTACTTACTATAATATCTTTTACTGTTCAAATTGTTATTATTAGTAGAATCTGGGATGAGCTATATGGACCATTGTTGCTGCCATTGAGTGCTGCTGGCCCTGAGCAGATGATAGGCTCTTAGTATCCTGAGTTCATCAGTTCTTGTCGATTCAATAGGACCATCAGTCTCTGGAGCTTCAGATTTTGGGAGACTTTCACACTTTAGCTCTCACTGTATGTTTTTTCCTACCCTTCAGTCTGCTGTTTTCTGGGAACCCTTTCTCCATCCACACCAGTAGGTACCTACACAATCCATTCATACAAACTCACACCAAAGGAGCTTTTACCATTAGCTCACCTGGTAACTGGAGGTAGCAATATGATTTAATTTCTCAGTACAAAAACTGAGAAATTAATAAGAAATTAACATATTTTTCTGCTGTTTGCCCCTAGGTAAAAAATACTCACTGCAAAATCCTTTTCATTCATCAGCTGGCCTATAGTGTTTGCTATCCCTATTTTTCTTGTTAAGCATTTACTTAAAATCTATGTATTGTTTGTGGTTCGATTCTGCTTAATTGCAGATGTCAGAGGGGATACTTGCCTGTGGGAAAACCGTTCATCTGAGCAGAATGTACAGGATCGGGCACTATGTTTTGAAATTAATACTACAAAATATAGAGATACAAAAAATAGGCACTTTAATACACAATTATGTTGCAACTGTGCAACCTTAACACCATGTTAATATAAGTTTCTTACATTTAGTGTGCAATATGTTTTAGAAAACATAGGGCACATAAACCTCTCCAAATGGTTTTACAAATGAAAAGGTGTCCTCTATGAGCCTGTGCCACTGGTGAGGGGAATGTTTTCTTATTTCTCTGGGTGCTGGAACCCCATGATGAGCAGATTTGAATAACAATTAACCTCTAAAAATAATTTATAACCTCCCAGATGAGAAATCAGCTTCAGGGTGGTTAAAAAGGGAGACATTCTTTATTAATATGACTGTATAAAGGAGGCATCCAAGCAGTGTAGGCAGTCCCTCAAAATGGGACATAATACTTCCTATGCACTATAGAGACTGCAAGGTGGTGTTTTGCTTCCATTTTTTCTGCAGAAGCATTAGAACCATAAGAGAGAGAAAGACTTCCTTTAGCAGCAGAAACTCATCTATTCTAATAAAGTGTTTGAAAGATTAAACTCATCATTGTTTTTGTACTCATGCAGAAGTGCAAGAATCCCCTTATTCTTCACAGCCCTTTTGCCATGCTGAGGGAGGAGATGTTCTGTTTTCACTTACTGTCTCCCTGGCAATCTGGGGTGTGGACAAGGAAAAGGCTAGGGCAGGGAGAAGCCATGAATAGGAGAATTTGTAATTTAGAGCTGCTTGTGGTTTCACACAACCAGGGCTAGTCCTAGGATAACACACTGCATCTGAAGTCAAAACCTCTCTCCCACAGAAAGAAATTAGTTTATTCAGTGAAATTTGGTCTGTCATATACTCTGCTGTAGGGCTTTCCCTCACACCTTTCTCTTCATTACTCAGAAGGCAAGATCCAATGTACATCGAAGCCAAACAACTGCTCTTCAGCTTTATTGGAGTATGTGCTCATTTATTTGTTTTGATAGATTTTGAAAGAGTTCATGCTGCTTTGCAAAGCATGCCCCAAACATCTCACACGCTAGTTAAGCTATTCCATACAAAGACACTCCTGCTGCTGCTTCCCTTTGGTCTGACCATCAATATCCGTTATCCAGTTTGGCGTGAGAAGACATAGCTCTATTTTCAGTGTCTTGATGTTTGTCTCTTGCCAAACAACTTCCCAGAGAAGGACAAACAGTGAATGGAGCTTCTTCTGAGGTACAAATGCACGTCACAAACCAACAAATGTTGGCTTTAGTTTCTGGTTTTTGAACGTCGCAACATTTTTCACATTGGCAGTAGAGACATTACATAACTGAATTATTGTATTAATTGTACAATATTGTATTAATGTACAACACATTATTGTAAATTACAATAATAAAAAACACTGGCAAATGAGTTGCCCATTATTTTTATCCTCAATATTTAGAAAACACTGCAAATCTCACAAGAAAGCCATGAGATTTCATTCCCCAGTTGTGTAATCTGAAGCAGTTCAGATAAGTTTTGACAAATCAGCCAACATGTGGCTTACTTAGCTAGGTTACACCATTCATGACATTGAAGTTTACTCACTGAGCAGAATGTGAGTAATGGGAAGAGGTTTGTCCAGCATTCTGGCTGTTCAGCTGGTCCGCATGCTGCTGTCAGGAAAGGGCTTACTGGAGTCCCCAAGGGCTTAATGTTTCTCAGAAGTGTTTTGTAATATTTTGACAATATTTTCTGTTTGGTGTTTACACCCTTACCAAGCTGTGCAATTTTTTATATATTGAGTATATGTATTATGTATACATAAATATGCATAAATGCAGGCTTCTTTTTGGAAGTGTGGCCGTTCTTATTGCCCATTAATGGTTTTGGTGGCAGCTCAAAACATAACATCATATAGAACAGTTTGGGTTGGAAGGGATCTTTAAAGATCACCTAAAACAGTCCCCTTGGGCTGAAAGATCTCCCCTTGGCAGAGACATCTTCCACTAGATCAGGTTGCTCAAAGCCCCATCCAACCCGGCCTTGAACACTGCCAGGGATGGAGCAGCCACAACTTCTCTGGGGAACCTCTTCCAGTGCCTCACCATCCTTATCATTAAATAAAACCCTTATGTCCAATCTAAATCTACCCTTTTCTAGTTAAAAACTGTTACTTGTACTGTCACTACAGGCTGTGGACAGTACACTCCATCTTTCTTACAAGCCCCCTTTATATATTGAAAGGTCGCAATAAGGTTTTCCTGAAGCCTTCTATTCTCCAGGCTGAACAAGCTCAACTCTCTGGGGCTGTTCACTGAATTTCAACATCTGAAACCCAGTGCCATTGTCTATGAAGTTATCTTTATTGCTCTTCTCATTGGGGAGATATTTGACAAAATCAGTAACTTTTTAGCTAGAGAAAATTAGTTCTGAGTCAAATGAAAACCAAATCAGTTATTCATTACAGCCTTGTCTTGGTCTTATAATACAGGTATGTTCACCCATCTCAGTATTTTAACTGTTGAAGAACAAGAAAACACACAGGTATTTTCCAGCCCATATTTCATTTTCATCTTGTGAGTCAACCTTGTAAATTAGACTAAGTCATATTTTATTTAGGTGAATAATACCACAGTCCCAAGACTGCTCCTTTCTGTCACAGGACAAGAAAAGCCCTGTTTAAGAAAAGCCCATTACATTCTAGTTCACCACTCTATTTGCTGCTGATTTGACTGGGTGAGTTTGGGGTTTAGCTGAGGAAGAAATAAATCCTTGCCTGTTTGAAAAATTGAAAATTGTATTGAAATGAATGAACTGAAATTTTGAATAGATAATAATACCATTCAGATGAAGGGAAGCCTGACTGGGAGACCACAGCAGGAGACTGCAGAGTACCCTGTTCATCCCCTCATTTTCAGGTTCCAAACATATTCTTAGTACTGTAGATAACTGAAGAGAATGAAAATAATTAAATTCCATATTTCAAGGTTTAACCATATTTCACCAGAGATCAAAATGGATCTCCCATCACCATCATTGCACAATTTGGGGGGTTTGCTATTCTCTGTAGCACTGGGGCTTGGTCCTGAATAAAGGCAAGAATATTGGACCAGAACTCTGCTAAAACACTCCTAGGCACCTGGCAAGTGTCTTGGTCAGTATGGCCTAAGACTCATCCCTGGTTATAGATAAGGAAGGGATCTTGTACCAGCTTGGAACTTTGATGGTGTTTGTAGCCTAGACATGGTTAGCCATAAGATTTAACCAGGTATACCTTAGCTCATCAGTTCTTTACATGTCAAAAGCGTAGGATGTTAGTGGTGACCTGGTCTCCATACATGATACGTAGCTGAAGTTCTTCAGAAGAATGAATTACGACCTAAAACTTCAATGGGTTTGTTTCATGAAATCTGGGTGAGCCCTGATACATATCAGTATGAAAGAGATCGTCATAATCAGTCTAGTGATCTCCATTAACCTCTCTTTTTAGGACATGTATGAGACAATGTTATGCTTTCCTCTCATTCCTTTCACCAACTTTTCTGAAGCAACGACAACTATATTTTAAAAACATAACCTCTGCCCCACACCCTGAAAGTCTGTTTAAAACGTGAAACTCCATTTCATTTTGAAGGGATAGAATAATGCCAGGTATAATTTGAAAGATTCATAACTTCAGGCTGATCACAAAAGGGCACTTTCCAGTCCTTTTAATCTTTTTCTCCTAACGTGTCTAATTAACTTAAAAGATTAATTCCTTCCTTTACACTGCCTCAGTTATTTAAGAAAACTGTTGCTTTTATAACCTTATATTCCGTTTATTCTCCCCTCTCCCCATTTCCCCAGTGCCCACTAGGTCTTACTGGACTCTCAGTGCAAGAAAGGAAGGACAGAAAAATGATTAATTAAAAGACAGAAAGATAATGAAAATTAATTCAAGCCTGGAAATACAATAACACCTCTTTTATCACAATACCTATTAAAATCTAGTTTAGGATACCAGTACTGGAATTTTTAATCACAGCATCCTTGGGTTGTAGATGACTTCAAATTTGGCATGCAGACTGCTGCTTTGCTTAATCCAGGAAGAGGCGTGGGATATATTAAAAGAAACAAGGTGAGGACAAACTGGAGAGTGTTCTTGTGGGAAGAAAGCACTTCTTTAGAGAATGTCTTATAAAACATAACACAAAA
Organism: Coracopsis vasa; assembly: GCA_026283785.1. Classification (NCBI taxonomy): domain Eukaryota; kingdom Metazoa; phylum Chordata; class Aves; order Psittaciformes; family Psittacidae; genus Coracopsis; species Coracopsis vasa. Next base: position 35,373 of record JANHGB010052897.1, read on the forward strand.
ACGAGTTGTGCCATTCTGATGGCTTCTTAGATTTGAAAGATTGACTGTACTGTCTACTTGAAACGTTGTATGGATTTATGTTTGATGTGCATGACTAACACTTTAAACATTTATGAGACCATCCTGGCCACAGGATTAGACTTGTCTGCCAAAGCAGCTAACATGAGAAAAGAGGGACCAGGAAGTTTTGTTTGCACTCTTACTAGCTGGAAAATAAGCTTAGACTCTCAATAACCATGATTTCAACATCTCTATAGCCAGCAAGAACATCCATCCAGTGCAGAACAACTGTGAGCTCAATCATTTGTCCTACCAGCAGGGTAACAGTGCTCTCCTTTTGACACAGTAAAGAGCTGGTCTGAATTTGAGCTCTAATTTTTAGGTTAGCAAAGGCTGTGAGCAGTGCAGACAAGACTAATACCTCTTTACATACTACGTGTCATTGTAATAACACCATCAAAGGAAATATCAATCCTAAGCCAGCTATAAAGTATTGCATTAAACAGATAGAGGCCTAGAAAGTGTTATAATGAGGTTTGCATTTTGGTTTCTATTGCTATACTGATTGTGACTGTTAATAGCTATCTGAAATTGATTTTAAGAAGAACATTTCTGTGCTTCTCCCCAAGAGTGTTGTTAGAGAGGTTTCAGGTCAGCAACCCTGAAAGAGAAACCATAAACTTTGCTCAAGCACTCGAAATGAAACGTTTGTGTTAACTCAGCTAATAAACAGCTGAAGTGAGAGTCTTTAAACCAGTCTTCCTTTTCAGAGTGTATGGAAGGAAGAATAATGGCACACACTTGAAGAAATGTAGCTCAGGAGACTTGAAATCATGTACATTTAGTGCTGATGATCCCGTTTGGATCACTGGGCAGCCGTTACACTGGCTGGATACCACCAGTTCAGAGCCTCTTGAAGTGATGGGCAGATTATCACTAAAAACAGATCCAAAAGCCTGAGTACCCCAGGCAGACGTGACTGGAAGGGCATTTTGGAAGGGATTAAGTGGCCCCTCAGGTATGAATGGAACTTTCTGTGCAGCAGGAAAGGTGAGGATGCTCAGGTGAGAGCAGACACCTGAGCTGAGGCAGACTTCTCACCTCAGTCTTTGCCACAGCTGGTGAATCTGTAGCCAGAGAAAGCAGGGTGCTCCTATCTCTGCCTTGCTGTGAGATGGGTGCCTGGGCTGATGCATCTCTGCTGGCATACACAGAAACACAGTGCATGGCTTTCCAACCGTACTACTCTGAGATCATCGCCAGACCTCCTCTGGCCTCCCACAGAGCTGGATGTGTGCAGCTGCACTGGAAAGCCTTTGACAGCTGCCACATAGAGGCAATGCCCTCCTCTCCATGCTTTCCCAGAGGCCTTAGAAAAACAGCGAGATCTGGCCCTGCATAGCACCATGTCTATGCATAGCGTAGCCTTGTCTGCTGGTTGAACTGGAGAGTAGGAAATGAGAATTTGAGCAAGCTGTGAGCCTGTAAGTAGCAATACCTCCTTTCTCCATCACACACTTCCATGGGGTTTCAAAGGTAAGCATGAATAATACCGGCTCATGCAGCAGTTCTGTTACCATACGTAGCTGAAGTACTGATCCAAATGAAAAACTACATGCCATTGTTCAATGTTTATAGGAAGATTTGTACATGCAAAGCAGCTAAGTGGCAGCTGCTGAGATGGAGTTGGAAAATGTGCTGTAGCTTGAATTTGGATCTTTGGCTTAATACTCTGAAGCTATGTACTCTGAGACCTTCCAGCCTCCTCTTTTCCTAGATAATGGTCCAAATGTCTAGCCAAACCCAAACACCACATCAGTGTTTAGTAGAAAGGATCAGCTATCTGCTAATGGAAAGAAAAAATCCCAGTTCTTCAGTGGTTTTTGCAGGGGACTTGAAATCTTTGAGAGGCTTTCAGGGCTTTACTCCTCATACATTTTCACTCAGTGATGAGCAAGAGCAAGCTAATTTTCCGAGCTCAGCCAGTCAGATATTTAAAAGAAAGTCAGCAAGCACCTGGCTGCAGCTGGGGCAGAGTTTTCTGAACACAGAGCTCAGCCAACCCTATTTGAAATGAGAGACTGCTCCAGCGTGAGTTGTCCTGCCAGTGCTGCTGGCATGAAACATACAGTGCTGTGTTTAATGTCAGGGATATGTTGAAGAATGTCCTACATTTTACTGCTGAAAACATTGCATTTTTGAAAGCTCCATAAAATCATAAAGATTAAGGAGAAGGCTTTACATTTCACAAAGCTCTGCTCTGTTGGAACATCTACACTGATCAGTGGGATTTGTCTAACTAACCTCCTTTTTTTATTTGGGGGAATATACAATCATGGTATGCGTTTCACCTGATGCAGAGGTTTTTGATGCATTGTTCCATGGAACAGTATGGAAATTTAAAACCTTTAGTACAGAAGGTACTGTCCTTAGTATTCACGGTTTTCCCATTCCTATTTTCTGTATTTCCTATTTCAAAGATGAAATGCTGCTGGGGGATAAAGAGGAACCTGGATATTCATGAGAGTGCAGAATAAATTTTTCTGCCACCTCACTTATCTGAAAGACCGTGTTTCCCACTGTTGTTGATGTAAGGCAACTGTGATTGCCCTAGGTCCTAAAGCTGTTGTAGTTACCTTACAGCAAAGATAGGATAAGGTCTCAATGAGCTATGGAGTCTATCTGCATGAAAATCACCAGTCCCCACAAAATTCTTATCAGGCAAAACACTGACTTCAAAATCAGTAAGTCCATTCACACTATGAGTAATTTTGATCTCTTATGGTGTAATGAGTAGTAAGCCCTGCTTAACTGTGAGAAAACTGCCACAGTTTTGTTTCAGGTGGAAGTTTCTACTGTGACCACAATAAAACCAGATTTTTGAGTACTAGAGCTTCAGAAGCAATGGAGTCTGTACTGAGTGTGGGAAGGAAGGAAGTCTGAACTTCTAGTTTCACAGTGGAAGGCTTTCACAAATCTGGGATCACAAAAGACCTCTATAAATAAAGCAGAAGACCTGTATAAATAAGGCAGAAAAAAGTATTAGGGGATTTTAAGCTGACATTAACTAATTTTCTTTTGGAACCTGCATTTGGAAAGGATGTTTTTTTTCATGATTCATTGATTGATTATACCACAAAAAATTTAAAGACCTGATACAACAATTCAGTCCTAAATGTAGCAGCAAGCCCTTTAATAAGTGTGAAAGCTTAAAACAGTGACAAAGCAGTAGCTGGGTTCTGTATGTACCATTTAATTGCATGAAGCAGCCTTATTTTGACCTCTCTGTTTCCTGCCTGTATTATACTGTCTTCCAGAGCACAGTTTAAAATTTAATGCATTAATAAATGCCATCAGGAAAAATATCCAGATAATTCACATTAGGTGCCATGAATAATTATAAAATCAATCATCAAAATTATCTTCCCTAAAGTTATGCATTTTTCCTTTTCATTGCATCATTAATTTGAGGCTAATCCTGCATGCTTTGGCCTTCTTACGCTCCTGCTGATGTCAAGCAGACCCTCATTAAACTCAGATGTTCTGCCCTGCTGGTACAAATTCCAGCTTCAGAGCCTAATTTTCCAGTTCCTCAGACTTCCCTTCTGTTTCTTAAGAAGGTCTGAGGAAACCTACTTTATCTCATCTAACGCAAAAAAGTGTCTCTCAGACTTTTGATCTACAGAAAACTCACTGTGCTGATTCTGGAAAATGCCTCTTCAAGAGCAGCTCTGGGACAACAGGGAGCAGGTGCATCTTTTTCCTCTAGTATTGCCTTCTGCTATTAGTAGAGGTACATGGTGAAATGATGGCCACCTGTGCAGAAGTAAATTCTTTGAAACAGGTGAATATTGTTCAGACCTTTCCTTGCAGTGTTGCTGCAGACACATGAGTCTTTGTTCAAGGATCTTCACATTCAGCAAGGATCAACACGGTAGGTGTCATGAGGAAATTTTGAGTTCCAGTTAACCTCCTCGTTTAAAATGACCAGCTTTTGGCCTTTTTCTCAGGGGGAAGGGGGAATAGATGAAGAAACTCTTTCATTTTATACAGTGTGCTTTCCCTCCCTGACAGAGTGGAAAGTTGGTACCATCCCAGGTTTCTCCTGACATCTTCAGTAAACAGGCCTATGCCCCCCATTGACCACTAGATTAAAGGATCTTCTACAGTTCCTGATCACTAATTAACTATTTTCCCTGCTCCTAAGTTGCTCTCTGCACCAAACCATCCATTGCTTTAAAGCTGAAATAAGAGGTACTGGTAGGTCAAAGAAAGACATGCCATGTAAGTTCATTGTTTAAGTAAATGGGTGTTTCATTTATTTTGTCAAAAACAACTTCCTAAGAGTTCTTCTTAATTATGCTGTAGGTGGATCAGAGGGCTGTAATCCTCCACCACAATTCAGTGCCTATGCTACTCCCACTTATCCTGCCTCTGAAGCACTATTAGCAGTGTTACCAATAACTTATGTTTTGTTCAGCACTCCACAGGGAAACACCAGCAGCTTTCTGGACTTGCTTTATATTCCAGATGACTTCATCCAACTTGAGAGCTGCACTGAACTCTTCACACATGAGCATCCATGTCAGAAAGCCAGAAAAGTCTCTTGAAAAAAAGCATACTACTCCCTGCATTGTTGTAGTGGATACCTGTGTGAGTTTATGTGACATTTGCATTATCATACTCACCTCATTCCTATTGATAATTTATCTGTCCAACAGTGGTGAATTAAAATGTAAGTCTAGACAAGAATAACTGTGTTGCTTTTTATACAGAAAGAATCCAACAAAAAAAATCCATTCCTCATTTACTTATGGGTGGGACTCATAAATAATGAGAATTTAGTCATTGATTTGAGAGACATATTCCTTCCTATTAATATAAAAAAGTCATTTTCCAGGTTTTGATATATGGTGGTTGGTGTGTTCCAGCAAGAAAAATTGAGGCCATATTTCTTCAGTGGTTTCTAGCTATGCTTTCAATACTGAACGGAATTTGAATCCCCATTTCTGATACATATGCTAGTTTTTTGACTTCTCAGCATGGTTCTGCACCTGTATGTCTCAAGAATAAGACTGTGATAAAATTCCTATCTTTCAGGATGCAAGAAATACACATATCTTTTTATTATGTCGGTATCATAAAAATATTTTCTAGTCACTCTTGTTCTGTGTTACAGAAGTATTAATTCTTCGATACTGAGGCTGATTCTACCAGCTTACTATGCCACATTAAGTGTTTTGCTCTTGTTTGATCAGGCTGACTTGTACCTGGCCAAATTCACTGCTTTTACCTGCCCTTCCATCTGTCTGGACATTTATAAATGCTAATCACCACAGTCTTGTGCTTGTATCCTCCATGACTAAATGGAGAAATGTACCTGCAGAGCTGTCACAGACTGACACAGTCACACATAGATTCTTTGGAAAATTACACTCTAAAATAAACTTTATTTTTTTCTAATCCTTCCAGGCCACCACACAGGCAGTCAGACATCTTCCTGATTGTGGCCAATGTAAGATCCTTTATGGATATATTCCCTATTTTAGTTATCTTCTCCATTTTTTTCAGCTGACTCTCTTGTAATTACAATAAAGTAAATACCAGAATGTTTTCCTTCTTTATTTCTCTTTAGTAATACCTGGATATATTCTATTAAATGGTTCTCTTGGTACCTTAAAAAGATACTTTGCAATACCCAAGGTCCCCCTCCCACATACATATCATCGACATAATACATTGTCCACAAGTTATGTTTTACACTCGATCTTTTTACAACTGAAGCATGTTTTCTCATATATTCAGAGGGTAAACCCCTTATTTGTAACTTACCATTTTTTTTAAAAGCAGTAAGTTAAAATCTGTGCTGAAGATGATAATTTTCCAGTGTTCTCTATCCATATTACTATCTACATTCTCCTGCTAATGCTCAGTCATAAAAGAATGACTTTCAAAGAGTCACCAGGCAACATCCCTGGCAGAAATTCCTCTGTCAAGACAATGTCAGGCTGATGTTTTTATCACTACAAGTCAATTCCCTCAATGTTGAGGTAAACAAATAAGACTGTTAAACCCCTAAACTGTTGTACATCAGGTAGGAATTTCCACTCTATGGAATATTTCTGTTCCTCTCCACCTACAAATAATAAAAATGAGAGTATCCTCTTGATTCCTTGATGGTTTTGATAAATGAAGAATTGCCTTCTTTCCATTTTGGCCCATTTCTCACTCCTAGAATAGGCCAGGAAATGAAGAATATTATGCAAGGCTTATGATTCCTGGCTTTCTCTATTGGCAGTGCTTTCATGTCATTTGTCATTTATGTCAGAGTCTGATCCCATAGTATTGATCCAGTGGGGGACAGGTCGGTACAGGCTGAAAGGAGTCATGGTTGTAGGAATGAGAAGCATCAGATCCAGGCTGCCTTTGAAGCACAGAAGACGCCAGTTGTCTGATTCAAGTTGAGAATAAGGTTACAGCTTCACTGATCTAAAGGTGCATATTGACAGAAAGGTAATGAATGTACACTAGCTGTCTCACTGCAAAATCCCAGGGGAAACAGAGGCTTCTAGCTTCCAACACAGTGTAATGAGCTATGGGAAGGCTCATAGCATTGGCATCAGCTAGACCTGCTGTATGAAATGTTTCTGGGCCTTGCCTGTGCTAGCGTTGTACATGATGGTAAACCGATTGTTAGGTGTTGCCTCAAAAACCTCTGAAAATACGAAAAACACTCTAAAAATCTGCCAGGAGATACTCTCTGTCCCTGAAAAAGCCAGATTGCTGCAGAATGTTGTACAACTGCATGTGGCTGCATGTCTTTTGTAATACATTCACAGTCCTTTCTTCTGGTAGTAAGACTAGTCTTTCGTCCCTCGGGACTTTGACTGGGTATCCATACAACTGACATACACAATACTAGCCTTTGTCCTACACCTCATTTCTGAATCACATCTAGTTCACTTGATCTGAAGGGACTTTTTCTGGGGGGAAAATATAGCATGATAGGGAAATTATATTCACATTTAACTCATGGAAAGACAGCTTCATGTGTTGTGCTTCCAGACATTACAAAGAAAGGAAAGAGCAACCCAAGCAATTACTTGTTCCACTAGGATTATTTATCTTCATCTTCTGCTTTTGTTGTTGATACCCTTTTTGTCTGTATCTATGCACGTATGTGTAAATATCTGCATCCATATACATACGAATATGCGCCAGTCTGATATTTTGGATTAAGTTTGAGAGAAGCAGCATGTGTTTCTAAAGAAGACTCCACAACTGCTCTCCTGAAAAAACTTCGTTCTTTCAGTGTGCTGTAATGTGCGCTGCTACATAACCGTGCTTGGAATTCACTACCACCTGTTCTGGAAGGTATTTCTATCATATAGATATACTTTTGGTTCAAAAGTTATTTGGACATCATTCTTGAGCCTCAAATTCACATGACACAAGCTCTTAGCAGACTCTTCTCATGTAATTCCTATAATGCATATAGCACAGAGGATATAACGGTCATTTGTGTGCTCCTGCATTTTAAGTTAGGTGCTTAACCCTATGAAAAGTCATATCCTGCTCTTTTTCCTACTTTGCAGGTTTTTTTCTGACATCTTTTAAGGACTACATTCCCACAACATAGAAAAAAAAAGATGGGCAAACAATAAGCTCTCCCATAACCCACCCCACCCAGCTCCTCTTTTTTGCAAAACAAGAACTTGAAGAGACTGCTCCGTTCTTTATTACCATGAAACAAACCCATCAAATAAATATTTCAAGGCATTTCAGCTAATTTCATTGGCAAACTCCAAATTCTGAACATATTTTTACCAAGCTTTCCTCTTGGGATGACAGCCTGAACTCATTTTCTCTCCCTCCTCCCCTGGACTCCCCATGTTACCTCCCCTGGAGACACTGAATGCTGCTGATTGTGCAAATTCAAGCCCATCAGCACTTGTCATCTCTCATGGAATTTACCCTTTGACATTCAGCTTCCACTTCCCACTTGGAGGCAGAAGTTTCATCTTTGCAAAGCATAGAAGTTGTTTCCGTGGAAAAAGCAAGAAACATGTTCTCCTGCAGGGAAAAGAGACTCACTTCACCATGGAGACCTTAGGGAGAAAATCCCTACATTATATTTATTTAATGTATTTTTTTGATGGGGATCTTTTCTTTTCTTTTTAATTTTCTGATAAACTGAACAGCCAGTGTCAGTATTTTGTCCAGTTTTCCTTGCCCCAGAATCCAAACTCTCAAGCCTTAAATAGTGACCTTTTGATCTCAAATTACAGCCAGCCACCTTTACAAAAGAATCATTCCTTGTTTAGTATGTACGGTGCTGATATTATCGCACATTCGCAGCCCCTCTCCTGACAGTCCTGTACGTATGCACTTTAAAAAATCTACTGAGAGAAAAAGATGCAGGTTCAGAAAGAGAGAGAGAAATGAAATAAAGTCACAAGGACTTTTCATGCTTGTTTTATCTGACACGAGGAACTCTCAGGTAGGGGCATATCTGTCCTCATTTACACCTGTTAAGCCTCATTGAAATCAGTAGGTTTGAGCTAATGTGCCTGATTACAGAGTTTGCCTCATAACCTGTCTCCTGTTAACTCACAACAGAGTCTCCCGCAGGTGGAACAGGTTGAGCTCTGCTGTCTGTAGTGCTCCATTTATAGGAATAGTAGCACACCCATTACTTCTTTGCAGATCATAACACAGGCTGCTTTTCCTGATGAGGAACCTGTATCTCAAGATACCAAAATCAGCAGAAATCTTCTCCCTTGTAAATGCGATTGTTTAGCAATATTGTCTCCTAGTGGATATGGGTAGATGAATTTTGGACCTCATCTGCAATTTTTATTTTATTCAGCAAACAGCAGGATGCAATTATACTATAAATCTGTGTTAACAGGTTAGCTTTGTTACACTTCCTTTTCTCTATTGGATGAAATTATTGTGCCTTCTAATTCATAGTTTCTTTATAAGGCATATGATTTGTTGCGGTTAATGCTTCAAGGGTATATTTGGGACATATTGTTAATACGCATTTATTCAGGAACATGTAACAACTTCTTTTAGTGTGCGCACACAGCCAGGCACTTCCTGAATTGTCACACAATCTGGATATGGGTTTTTTTTTCAGATAATGATACAAAAAGTAAATTATCTCCTCCACATCCAGACAAAAATGCTAAATTCTCATAATCTCTCTTTCTCATGGCTATATTGGAGAGCGAAAGTAGGAAGTAGAAAGCACACTGTTAATGTGAGATCCTTTGGTTGTCGTATGCCAGTCTGACTAAAAGATGACAGCATCAGGTTCATGTTGTACCACTGGAGTCTTAAAACCATAAACGATGCTGACTTTAGAGACTAGTGGAGAGGCTCAAATTATGCCCAGCTTTGGGTTGCCTTAACTTCATTATCCTTTTTATGTTAGCATTGCTAGGGATTGATTAGTGCATTGAACTCAAATAATGGGGTATACCTGACACTTAGATCTTATAGCCTGGTTTTCTAATAAAACAAGGCTTATGCATTCTGTGCAGACAGAGACCATAGGTTCCTGTAGTCCTCAATCACAGCTTGCTGACTTTTGGAACCTGTGAGATACTCTATATGTCGTGGTTGTGGTGAGCTGGGCAGTGGGATAAGCTCAGTCCTTGTTGCTGCAGCCTCAGTGGGGTCTTGTGCACACTGGAGAAGGCATGCAAAGAAGTTTGTGGCTGCCACATCCCTGGCAGTGTTCAAGGCCAGGCTGAATGGGGCTGTAAGCAACCTGGTCTAGTGGAAGGTGTCCCTGCCCATGTCAGGGGGATTGGAACTGAATGAGCTTTAAAGTCCCTTCCAACCAGATATATTCTATGATTCTATTAGCGAGGCAGAAAGCCCCAGCAAACCAGACCTCATTAGTTCTACTGTCACTAAACTACCTGTAAATTAGTACATACCCCATGGACCAGATAAACAAACCTTTCCAGAGTTTAGTTAACTCTTCAGTCTTTGACACGTTACCTGTGGTTGTATGGCACAATTACGCATCGCAGCAGGGGAATTTGGTGGAGGCAAGTTGTAGGAATGCCATGTTCTCCTCTAAGGGTTTTTTTCCCATTTTTTTTCCAGAGTTTAATTCAGTCATACTGATTATCCAAACTGCCTTGCAGTTTTTCTTGGAAAATCACAACCATAATTGCCATGCTGTGCACAACGTTTTGATCACTGTGTTCTTGAACACGATTTGAAAGATAGATTACAGAGAGACTAAGCATTTTTTATGCTTACAGCTCAAAGTGGCACTAATAAATAACCATAAAATAGTAATCTCGCATGTATAATTTTTCATGGCAGATCCTTACGAAATCATTATGTAATTAATTTCTCTATCAGCCATGTGAAAGTACAGGTAACGAAACTGGAGGATGAAATTAAAGACCAGCTAAAATTGTAACCAACCAGATCTTTTAGAGATACCCGCATGATTTCCTTTACTCCCACAGTTTCCATGCTGTTGTGCCATTATAGAGGAGTTCTCCAAATTTTAAAGTGCATCCAAAAATAATGACATTGAACTCCAAGCACTGCAGAGGCTCTGTGTCAATTAGCAGTGGCAAAAAACATTAGCAAACAGGAAGGCATATAAGAAAGAATTTCTAATTTACAAACTAATATTCATTAAGAACTGTATTTTTCTCTGTTTGCTGTGTTTCTATCCACCTTGCACAAACCTTTGCATCAGTACCATCATGCATCAAACTCAGAATTCACTGAACTTAATTTTAGCCATCTGAATCCCAGCTACCCAGCCAAAGCACACTGTCCAGATTTCATCCTATAGTAAATAGGGAAAGAAGGTAAATCAATGGCATTCTGCTGCCATCTCTCTCTTCCCCAATAACTCTTGAAGGAACATGGGCATTTGCATTACAGCACCCAGAATCCATAAACCAGTGGGCATAATAACTGGCCATGAGGGGGATATGACACACAGTGATATGTTTGGGGTTTTTAAATATGCATTTCAATATAGCTACCTAGGTACTTATCAAATATCTGAAGTTTGGCCCAGGTATGAACTGGATCAGGTCTTTTTCATTTGTTTTGGTCTCCCTAAAATTAGAAGCAACATCAGTCTTGAAAGAGAATTGTTTTGGTATGTTCTCTGTAGAACACACATGTTTATTTAGAGGTATAAATTTAACTGGGGAAGACTATACACAGTAATGAAATATGGTGCATGGCTCATGGCATCTTTTAATAACATTTCCTTCATTTTTTTTTTTCCTTAGGCAGCTTTTAAAGTTCTGCAGTTTCCAGTGGAATTACTTTGATAAAAATAATTTGAACAAATATTTTGCTTCTTAATGTGGTCATGAACTACCTAAATAGATGAAGAAAAAATATGCTCAGCTATGGAGAGGCTTGGACATAACTTGACCCTTGTTTTGGAGTAAGCAGAACAGCAAGGCGAAAGGTATGTTGAAATAGGAACAATTTTCAGTGGCAGGGGCATGATCCTCATTCTTTTCCATAGGATAAGCTCACACTCTAATACCAACATTTATTTATAGACTACTGTCTTTACGTAGTTGTGCAGGCAACTTCCCCCACTCATTTGCAACTGTGTAATAATGCAATGCCATATGTAATGTCAGCAATAGGCAAGTAAAACTACTTCTAATAGATCTGGTTTTTGCATAACCTAGCAAGAGGTGGAGCCTCTTCAACCCAATCCTCTGCAGTGTTGTATGATCAGTTGAGGGACCATAAATCAGTTTGGAAACCTCAAGAGCTGGACCAAAAAGAAATGTTCATCTTCTGTTTCTCTCATTTGTAAACACTGATTTTTAACAGACTAAAAAAATGTAATTTATGGCCGTTTATGGCAATTTGCCATTGGCCTCACTCATGAAACTTACTGAAATCAAGTAAGGGCAGAACAGGGCCTTTAGATATGTTTTGGCTTGAAATCTGTGTCAGCTGGAAATGGTATCTCCAGCAGTCCTTTGGAGAGCCAGCAGTCCTTGCCATTCTCAGATTTAGGAGCTACCCCGCTGGCATCCCCAGCACTTTACTTGGCTCTTCCATCTTTTTTCCCAGATGTTACAGCCACTGTTGCCATTTGTGTCACTTTTCCCCCAGCATTGCACTAGCCTGTTCTTATGTCAGTGGTAATATTTCTCCATTATTCATATGACATTGAGGTTAGATTTTCTTCTCCTTTTTCACTCTTTTGTAACACGCAGTTCACCTTCTAGTGCCACCTTTGCTTATACCTTGCTGTTGATGCATGACCTAGATGGCTAGAAGAGTCATTTTTCTGCTGATACTTAATTCAAATCTACCCATGGGTGGTAGATAATTTTAATTGCTACCAGCAGGAAGCTGGGCATATTCCGACCCAGACACCTCTGTCAAGAAATGAGTGGTCATTTGTGACATACTGGAAAATAAAAGTAGCCGAGGGCATTATCTGACTTGAAATGAGCTGACAGATTTTTACAGTTATGTCTGGAGTCAAACAACCTGTGTTTGGAAAAATACATAGATTATTACGGGTGAGAAGGGAAAAAGCAAGGAAAGTCACTATATTGAATAAAATGTAGCACGTGACCTCCAAATCTCAGGTGCAAAGGGGACATAAAACCTACAGTTTGCCTGTTTTAGAGAAGTATGGTATTTTAAACCTGAGTAACACTTTTTTTGCATTTACATACTACTACATAAACGTTACTGCATTAGCAGACTTGTAAGAACTGAGTTGGGAAAGACTTCATTGTCTTTTACAATCACACTTAGCTTTTTTAAAATAACCTTTTTCCAATATAAGTATGTTCTATCAGTACAGTATCTATCTTTTGAGTACTATAATCAATGGACCTTTCAAATTTAGAGGTTAATTAGGATGAATAAAGATTATGGGATCTAGTCATAACTAAGTCTTTACACACATTCCTCATGGGTGTATACACACTAGTTAATAATAGTAAGTGCTTTCACTTCCAAAGAGCTCTTCACTGAATCTCACGAGTCCAAAAGTGGTGGGGAAACTAATCAATGGAGGATCTAGTGAGCTGCCTAAGGTCAGGCAGTAAAGTGGGATGAAAAGAAGGGCATTAGATAAACCTCATGGTTCGACAAACAAACAAGTTAGACTCTCATATGAGAGCAAGCTTGTTTGAAATAACGTCTGTAAAACATACACACTGTATGTTTCTGTTGTTACAAGGAAGTGCTAAAGAAAGACCTACAGAAGACCTATCCCAGACAGACCAATGTGCTATGAATAGGTTTATCATCTCACAGGTGCAGTATGCAGAAATAAGCGCTGGGCTAAGCCTTGTGGTGCTATTAAAAAGCCACTCTGGCAGATGTATACTATGTAAATGAACCCAGGACTTGTGCACTTGCTGGTAAGTTAATGTCACAACGAACCCTGATGTAGTTGTTCTAGTCTAGTAAAACAGCATAACTGCATTAATGCAGTGTTGTGGCCAAGTAAATTAGGTCTCCTTCTCATGAGGGCTTTTTAGCTTGGGTCCACCTCTACTCTGAACAAGAGCTACATGGGCCCCAGTACTAAGTATTTGCCACTTTCATATTTTCCTAACAGAACCATGTTTTTTCCTGGGCCACCAAGACAGGCCTTAGCAGCTGAGCTTTGTCAATATGTTGCACAAGCCAGCTATCGTGCCTCTGAAGCATCTTGCTTGAATATATGGGTGTTGTTATATCCTCAGCCTGGCTCCCCTGACAATTTTGGATGCTGACAGTTTCATAAAATCTTCCCTCCAACCAGTGTTGGTGTAAAACAGTAATAAAACCAAATCCAAACCCTGATTGTATTGCAGCCTAGAGTAATATTGCAGCAGAACCATATTTTCTACACTTAATAAAAATATACTTCCAATAAGCTTTTGTACATCTTAAATGGATAATGTCCAGAAGTATACAGAGTGTGATATGTGTCAAAATCCTCACGGGATGATATTTCTTCTTGTCAGAATGGCAAGAACATCAATGCAGAGAAATCTTTAGAGCCAAGTGGGGCACTGTTTGCTCAGCTAAAATCCCACTTTCATGTCTCATAAGCACTCAGAGAAAAATATTCTATTGACATATCAAAGTTGGTATGAGTTGCGAAGGGAAAATAAGGGTAGGAAGCTAGGGTGTTTGTCAGAGATATGTACAACGAAATCAAGATACTCTGCCTGCAGCTGACAAGGCAAAAGATTGTAGGTCAGCACTAATAGTATGTGATTTAGCTCTAAGAAGCCACTTGTCATATAGCTGCAGCCTGAACATTGTCTCTTAACCACTCATTCTTTGCAACAGGCCCACTTTAGCCATGGTGATTTGAGCGGATGCTCATGCATCAGGTCTGTTAACTGAACTACTGACAAAGCCTCTAACCTTTCACTAGTAAATCATCCAGTTAGCTGAGACAGAGTCAGGTTGCCATTAACAAGGTTTCATTTCCCATTTTGTTATTTACTAGTACAGCTGGAGGGGACTTTTTCATGCCGTTAAGTAGTAATCTTTGCTAAAGTTAGCCGAGTTGTTTTGGCAAAGAAAGAAGACTGCTGCCATTGCTTGCCCTGCCAGCCCCTTACATGGGCATACAACTGTCTTCCTGCTTAGCTGACCTTATACAACAATGCTGTATCTACTCCCCCAGGGAACTGTTTCTCCACAGCTATTTCCACATACTCATACTGTGAACTCTTAAATACAAATGAGGAGGGCTTTTTATGCTGCTTGCTTGATTATTAGTTTCATTTTTGTTCTCAGCATGCCCCATCATTCATGAAGTAGGCATGTATTTGTAGAAACTTTCTAAAAAGATATGAATGGATTACTTTTACTTAATTTTTTTCCTGGCATCTTTCCAGGACTCTGCCTTGTTTTAATCAAAATGGGTGGAACACATATTGCTCTTGCTCACACCGCACTAAATCACTTTAATAAACTCACTACAGAATTCAGTCAAATGTTGCAATACTTGGTACTGACAATCTGTCAACACTCGAAGGCATTTTGCTCAACAGGCTGTGTTACAAAGCACTCTGCCCATTTCGTTTCATTTCTGAATTCCTGAAGAAAAAAAAAAAAATCCCCGTGTTGTTCTCCTGAGAATCCTCACATATGTCAGTCTAATTATAAAAAAGTTTATGCATTATCAATTGTCCGTGTTTTCTCTAGGATCAGTACAGTACAAATGCATTCTGCTCATTTACAGTACCACTTTTTTTCTTAGGACAAAAGTCTACCTCTCAAACACGAAAGGAAAAATTCTCTTCTGAAATAAAAATGTGTTGAATGGGAAAGGTATTTTGGAAAGGGCAACTCTTCCCCTCCAATGATAAATATAAAACCTTGTTGTCAGCTAACAGATTCTTGAATGAAGCTGTGGAAGCAATAGGATAAATTAGTATGAACACAGAGTGAGTTCCCTCTGTCATGCTGACATCATGTTTGCAATCATTTTCAATGTTGGCTTATTCTAACAAATTCATTGTCACCCATATTTTTAAAACACTCTGAGTTTTTTTCCCCATGAGTGCTCACTGCACTATTAGTGTCCCCTTTTGTTTTAACTATAGGTCAATAAACTGGGAAGAGAACTACTGAGATCTGGATGTGAGCCTCGGGGAGAAACAATTATACCACGGTAGTTTCTTGTCTTGCTGTACGCAATTGATCAACACAACTCCAATCATGTCTACTGGGCTGCATGCAGAAAGTGTACATGAGCATCTGAGTAAGACATCATCTGAGAAATAACAATCTTTCCACAGATATTAGGTGAGCAGAAAAAGATGTCAAATTTGCCAGATAACTGCAAGGTGTGAAATACTCAATCAGCTTAACTTAATTTGTATACACAATATATAAACTATTGCTGTCATTCAAGCTGCAAGTGGATCCTGGAACCCAGGCAGACTCCCACAGTTAATGGGACTATACATGGGGATATAACTTGTAGGATAAGATTCTTTTTGTTTGCTATTTTCCAGCACCCTCAATATCAGCATGATGACTTGCAAGATCTTAGAAGAATAAAGGAATTAAAGAAAACCTGTTCTAAATTATCATAGAAGTCTTAAAATGTTAGCACATTCACATGCCTGTTCTTTAAGAAGTCTACTGAAATGTATCTTATTGCATATTTCTCCAAACCAGGAATATTCACTTCCTCAAAGCCTCTTCTAATAACAACCTACCCTGCAAATTACTTCAAATATTTTTTCTTTGGAGGCTACGCAGTGCAAACACCCCAGAACCCCATTCTTCTTGTTCATGTAGACTTGCACAGTTAGCAGCTCTTATAAATTATAAGATCTAATTATGCTCATTAAAACTACTTGACGACCTAATAAGGGGGCACTGACTAGACCCCCATGGTTACACCTGATGTTGCAAAAGGCCAGGGCCCACTTTCCATCCATTCACATCTCACAGCCCTCATTGTGGAAAATCACCTGTCTATGTGAGGGATAAATGCCTGAAGGAGGCCACTGGCCTGTCTAGTGAAACGGCTGTGGAAAATGCTGTGTTTGCAGAAAACAAAGCAAGGTCCATTTATTTCTCTTTTAGAATCAGTGGGAGTCTTGAATCTAAAATCTCCAGCAGTGTGGAAAATGTGACTTACATAGAGACAGTTGCCATATGGTTACTTCTATATTTACCTGCTGTTGCAGGATGCTGTGGCTGCCCTCTCAGCTGTGCATTTGGGCATCTTTTCCACGGATGCAAGGGCAAGGGCTGAGGCCACTCTGGATGCCATGTTCACATGTGGCTATAGTACACAGCTGGTACGGTTCAGACCATGGTCGTATTCTCAACATTCACAGTTATGCCTGTGGGCCTTTCTCTTTAGGATTTCCCCTGTGTCAGGTCCCCACGCTTCCTGCCCACACTGCAGCAGTTGGCAGAATGAATGCTGCCCTTCAGCTCAGGGTCTGGTATTGCTGGCTGGTTCCCCACAGCTCCTCCCCACTGCCTCTGTCTGACCCGAAGCTGCAGGATGCTCAAGGGACACAGTTAAAACATGACAACTGGAGTGCTGTTTTGGGCCTTTCTCGTGAGGCTCAGGACTTCTCTTCGAAAGTTGTAGCAAAATTTCTTAGGTGAGCTATTTAGACTAAGTTTGCCTGCCCCTAAAGTAAATCCAAGCTTCAGATTTCCCTGTGAAAGCACACCCACCTAATTTTCTCTCCTCCTCAGAGCTGACTCTGTGTCTTTCCAGGTTTATATTTCACCTAACTCACATATGGCTTCATTTTGCTGTGTCTGGGAATTTGCCGCTCCCAAGCCACCACACCCTGCTGAAAGGCTTTTCAAGAACAGTTTTTGTAGGCTTCAGATTGCCTGATGTGTTTTTCTTCAGCCATTAAGGTTTTACAATTGATTTCTAGCCCCGACTTTGTCAAAGAGTTGTCAGTTTGTATCCACCAAGAAAGTTCATTGGTTTGTGGTTTTTTGTTTACTGATTTATAGAATCAGCCAAATTCCTAGATCTGCCAAATCGTCACAGAGGTAGAACTGTGGGAATGATGTCAGGCACTTGGGGCTTTCTTAAGAACCAGATTTTAATCTTTTGAGGTATTAAGAAGATCTAAGAAAGCTCAGAGCAAAGAAAATGCCCTCCTTAATTCTGATAGGGCATGTGAGTGAGGTATTTGGCTGCTGACTACCCACTACTTTCATACGCAAGTTTAAAAGACAGCTTAAGCAATGAATCAACGTTTTGGGCACTCAAGTGGTTTTCTGCTTCATTGTCAGTCTGTTCTCTGCTGAAGACAACACTGTTCAGAGGTTTCATGTACGTGTAACAAATTACATTATATTAAACAAAAAGATGATTTATGCAATGACAAAGACTCAAAAAAATAATCACAAGACAGCTGTTCATTTAAGTTAAATTTGCTCATGTTTTGGGTTTGGTTTCTCTGTTTTCCAATATCATGTAACATGGCTCAGATGCAAGACTAAGCTCCATTTTGCATCTGCCTTTCAGGCTCTGTTAGACATAAAGAGAACTGATTACAGTAGATGACATTGGTGAGACTAGAAAAAAGATCAATACATGTATTCCCCTAAGAGTGTTTAGCCATTAAACCAAAGCAGGAATTTCCCAAGAGCTAATAAAGGCTTTCTGGTTTTACCCAAGAATTCTTCTTTTTCCTGTGTTTCCTCCTTGCTCACTAGCACAAAGCTTTGTCATCATCATGTTCAGAACTCTTAATATTAAAGGCACAATTTGGCTTCCCTTTTGTTATAGTCAAGGTATCGCCTCTATGTCTGGCAGGCCTTGTTTTTTTCCAAACAGAAAGAGTCTTATTTTTAGTGGTCTAAACTGCAAACACAACTTACTAATCATAGGAAGAAGCACAGACCACCCAGTAGCTAAATCTACTTTTATGTCCAAATATGTCCAAATACCTAAATATAGAGCTTGACTACTGAGTAGCCTTACTATCGCTAGCAAAGGCTACCAACTGATTTCTCCAATTAAAGTTGGAGTTTCTGATGGCTTGTTATGCTTGGAAACATGCAGACCTCACTCAAAGAGTTACTTACAAAATCAGGGTATCTAGAGCAACAATTGTTTAACAGATTTCCTTGGTTTTTTTAGGCCATGTCCAAGTCAGGGAATCAGAAATAACCACGGTTCCTCCCCAACTCTTTGGATGCTTAATCTGAATGTCCCTTATCATGGTATATACATGCCAAATAAAGCCCTCTAAAATATTTAATTCAAATCCAGACATTT
The DNA here is from genome assembly GCA_026283785.1 of Coracopsis vasa. NCBI lineage: Eukaryota > Metazoa > Chordata > Aves > Psittaciformes > Psittacidae > Coracopsis > Coracopsis vasa. Next base: position 54,145 of record JANHGB010052897.1, read on the forward strand.
CTGTTATGGCTAGTAGCCCAGTTGTGATAACATTATGTTTAGCCATGATTAGACACTGATTGAAGCATTCTAATGCCTTCTTTTTACAATACGATCATGAACCAAATGACCTGGGAGGAGTTTTCAGAGGGGAAATTGCACTGGAAATATCTGTTATTACTGAAAATGTAATGAGGAAGTCTAGCAAGAATGCACTCTCTCAGCTCTGAGGCTACAGCAGGCTCATTAAAAGTTAAAAAAACCACAGCATTTAATGACGTTTTGAAACTTACATTTAATCTTTAGTTGAAACATGGTCATGGAAATAGTAATGTATTTCTGTCAGGCAGTCTACTGAATACTGCTGTTTTCTTAGTTTGGATAGGAAACCTTTCACAATATTGCTCTATTTTTGATGAGTTGTTAATGGAAAATGTATGTCTCCAGCATTCTGTATCCCTGGCATACTCTTTTGTTTATCCCAATGTTATTTATTCTACCAAATTAAGGATGATTAAGGCAATGCATTTTGAAAGAAATGCTCCCCTTTGTACATTATCGTTATATTTCTGCATAGCTCTGTAGGGACCTGGTGGCATAGGAGTTCAAGCAACTTGCTTCAAATCCAGAAACTCAAAGTCTGAGGTTTGGGCTAAATGCTGATGGTTCATTGCAGTCAACCCAGATGAAGAGAGGTCATCTATGCATTTGGACTGGAAAGCTATAGGTGGCCAAACACGGTGCCATGCATACTATTTAGCAGTGTTTAAGATGAGCTGGACTCTTGTCTTTGAAAATGTCTCATTAAATCAGGTCATGTGAAGAAGGCTGACTCTGTTGGGCTTACCCTGTCAAAAGTGCTGTAGTAGCCCTGGTGTCCTGCCAGTCAGCAGGGAGGCTGATCCCTCTGAACCAGGCATTCACACTTTGTGGAGACTAGGACCTGAGACTGGTGATCCTGGTCCCAAGGGTAGAGATCTAGCTCAGATGCACATGCGCCTGCAGATATAATGTAGTCTCAGAGCACCAGGAAATGAAAGAAGATGCTGAGAAAGAACAAACACTTGTCTCTGTGAAAGAACTACAGGAGAACAGGGATCAGCCATGGGTCTTGCAGTACTTGGGGTAGGTTTCCATTTCTCAGTTAACCCTCATCTTTACCACAGCTGAAGAGATAGAAGTGACAAGAGGAAATCAAGATGGGATTCAGTTGCAAATTCAGAGACCTAAATAGGAATCTAAAACATACAAGCGTCCACATTTTCCCAGTATCTAAGCCCTTATAATGGAGATTTAGTCAAAAAAGCCAGCCGAGGTCTGTTCAGCTGACCAGAAATCAGTGTCTGCTGCAGCATGCAATGAATAGCTCTCCATAGTCCACTGGTTGTATTGATTATATCTTCATTGCCTATAACAGCGTTGGTACCTGACTCACACTTGAGTTCCTGTCTGGAACTGTCACCCTCAAGGCTCAGACTAACAGAGGCAACTTCGAAAATCTTGACCAAAGCAGAGTCAATATGCTTCAGGAGTGTAAAATATTTCGTGCAGAACCTGTGCAGAACTTACATGTTTAAGAAGCGTCACTGCTGGGCTGGCCAGACCAGGCTATCAGCTCACTAGAAATATTCTAAAGGATGAGTTGACAGAAGATGCCTTAAGGTTGCAGCCTGCTGGAAGTAGTCATCCTGCAAAATTCACCACTGCAGCTGCTGTTTTTAAGAAGTTGAGTACTGTTTTATCTAATAATTACACCAGCAGGTGCGCTTAGACAAAACTAATCAAATCTCATGCTTCACAAAAGCAACTTTTTGCTGCTGGGATCAAGAACTATTTTTTTTTTAATCATAAAATAGGTTTGTATAGTTGGTCAAGTGGATAATAGATGCTTTTATCTTCCTTTAGATTGTATTCACACACACTGAGGCAGGTTATAAGGTCTGTCGGCCCCTAGTAGTGAAGAAACTTCTTGGATGTTGATACCTGCATTCTGGCACATGAATAAAGTAACAAGGCAGTTAAATCAAAATCATTTTCCCACAACATCCCACAAAACTAAGTTTCTTAGGTGTGTGTTTGCTTACCAACATTAAATTGTTTAATCTCTATCAGAGTCAAAGGTTGATTGGTACCAATAAGAATAATAAGATGGTTTTAGCATTGACATTGTGCAGTGATAAGATCACTGGAATGATGAGTGTCCTAAGACAATGTTTTGGTATTAAGTGCTTACTGCTGTCCTCATTATTTAATTCTTATTAAAGTGAGATATAAGTGAGCTAAAAATGCCTAATTTTACAACATACTTAGACCTTTTCTTTCAAGACCAACTTCTGTTAAAAAAACCCCTATGAATATGGTATGAAATTCTAGTTTCTTTTATACCAAGTATACAAAGTCATAAGCTTGAAATGCAAAGACTTATCATGGACTGGAAATCTGAAAAAAAAAAGTAATAAAGAGTAGGAGAAAATTAACTGAGGTTATTAAAGAACTCCAATAAAATAGGATTGTCTGTGAAAAAAAAAGACAGCCATTTAAAAAGAAATAATTCTGAACACTTTAAAACTGCATATTTATAAAATACACATTCAACTAAAGTGTTAAGTATTAGTTTAGTGTCTTCAACAATATTGTTAAATTTCAAACTAAGGCAATTTATTTTAACCAGAAACATCTCCAGAAAGGTGCTGAAAGTAAAAAATGAAGTGTTGGTTTCTCTGGTGAAAATATGAAACATTGTCTTTTAAATTTAAAACTTTGGTGAGGAGGAAGTTGAGAGGGTAGATCCCTTAAGAGGAGGCTTTGAATTAGGCTTAAGGGGCAGCAAAGATTGATTGATTGTTTTTTTAACAAATACATGAATGGGAAGGAGTAAAATCATGAATCAGTAACATGTTTTCATCTTGAACACTGCATTTGGTTCCAGTCAACCTACACCTAGAAGCATACAGCAGAAACTCAAGGGCTCAGAGATGGATGATGAGTGTGACCATAGAGGCATGCTATGGGAAAAGATACCACTTGCAAGAAAAACTCCAAAGAGTGGGACCATTAAATCAGAGGAAAGACACGGAATAGTCAGGGAAAAGACAACCTTAGAGAAGGTGACAAATAGAATGATAGAATCATAGAATAGTTAGGGTTGGAAAGGACCTTAAGATCATCTAGTTCCAACCCCTCTGCCATGGGCCGGGACACCTCACACTAAACCATGCACCCGAGGCTCTGTCCAAGCTGGCCTTGAACACCGAGAGGAATGGAGCACTCATAACTTCCCTGGGCAACCCATTCCAGTGCCTCACCACCCTTACAGTAAAGAACTTCTTCCTTATATCCAATCTAAACTTCCTAAGTTTTAACCCGTTATCCCTTGTCCTATCACTACAGTCCCTAATGAAGAGTCCCTCCCCAGCATGTAAGTAACATGTACAGGTAAGTAACACAGAGACTAAGCTACAGTGTTCAGTGCAACACAGTACAAGACTACACAAAGATAAAGGGAATGCCAATAAAATCAAAAGATAGCAACATTTAGTGGACATACTTTAACCTAAATGTTGTTTTCCTAGCTGTGAGGAGCCAATTAGCACAACATGCATTTGAATCCAGAGCACAGAGTGTGTTCTTATGGATAATTAAAACATGCTGAGCTCCAAGTTCAAAATTTCAGGTAGGATATCAGTCCCTCACACACTGAGATGTACTTCAACGCAGATATTGAAGTGCTATGAGAAAACAAATTAGCCTCCAGGTAGATAGTTAAATAGTTGTTTATTGACTTTTGTTTGAAAATACAATTGTAAAATCCAGTCCTGGTAGGTGGGAGAGTGCATCCTGGGCATGCTGGGTTACTGGCCCACACTGGTACTGCAGTTCCTACAACCCTCTGCCATGGCACAACTGCTGAAGCAGCTGCACTACAAGCCAGGAGCTTGGGCAGCCTCCACCATTTCAAAACTGCTGAAAATGTGATCAAGAGCTAAATTCAAAGTACAGGGATTTAGGTCCCCTTAATCCACTTGTTTTATAGGCCATAATGAATAATTTAAAACATGAAAGAAATTTTTGGAATGAACGTAATTGCCAACATATTCGTACATGAAATGTGAACAACTACATGTTAATCCTAAAATCCTATTCAAAATGGAAACCCTAGTGAACTTGTTCAATTAAAAATAAATATTGCAGTGCCATCGGCAAATCCTTGTTTCATTCGTTGTACGTAGTGGCTTGAATGTTCTTGATCTGCGTTTTACCAAGGGTAGTATAAAGTATATTCTGCCAATGGAGCAACTTCTTCCCACAATATGGTCAGCAAATTACTAACAAATGATGTGACTACGCATGCATGCATGAACAGTTTTAAGTATTTAACATTGTCCACTGCCCTAGTGAATCACTTCAATGGATCCAATTCTTATCTACTGTAAATTGGCATAGCCTCACAAAAACCCATGATGCAAGTGTGTAAGATGATGTCAATAAAACAATTCTGTGTGCAGAGATAGTGAAATGCACTTTACATTGCAGAAATATATGTGCCCAGGAAAACATAAGCATTACCAAATATGCAGAGAAACATACAGTTGTTTAATTTGTGAACTGTTGAGGCTTTAATAACAAACAGTATATTTTCTTCATAATTCAAGTTTTATTGCTACTCTTTTGAACTCCAGACAGCCATAATTTCCTTTTGTCTATCAGCTAAAAGGATTTTTACCTCAGTTTGGTATTTTGCAAGGAGTAAAAGAAAGAATGACTCAGATAATTGTATTTGAAGCTGCTGGGTAAGGCTATTTTTACTCCCTAGAGGTAGTGTTTTTTATGCCAAGCTTGAAGTTTTGAACTACGAAATAAAAAGTGTGCTAAATACTGATTTTATTAGGCCTTTAAGCATTTCACTTTGAAATAATGGGAGGAAAGATCATAATACTTTTAGATGTGTAATAAATCAGTTCTAGAAAGGGAGATGCAATGCAATTATTTAATATTAGTAGTTCTCTTGGCCTTCTTGGAACTTGTCTCTATGGGAATTGTTTGTGTTGCTGCCATCCTATACACTGTCAGACTGCAAAAGTTCATATCACCCCCATCAACACAATTTTAGAAAAGTCAGCAGACTGCAGAGGCAGAGCCAAGGAACTGAGAGTCTCTTTATATCAGGCACATATTCCCACCTCATGATAACTATTCTATATTCCATGAACAAGGACAGCCTATTCATCTGCACACCCCAACAGGAGCTGCATAAAGAAGGGGTAACATAAAAGAAGGTGAGAGCTCCCTAAATGTTTTTTAAGCTCCAAAGATTTTGCCCTGGCATTTAAAGATGAACAAGGCTCCTGGCCAGTTCTTACTTAACTAAGCTAGTTTGTCCATGCCTATTATGTACTGAAGATTAGGAAGAGCCCTTTCAGTTCACAGAGTTATTAGAGAATAAAAGGCTGCCAAGGGAAGCAATTGCAGCAACAACCATCAGAGCCTGGAACTGATGAGCATTTAAGGACTTTTACAATGCTGGGTATATCTCCTGGTATGGAAGGGATGAACCAGATGGATGGCTCTCACCATTCAAATATCCCATGCTCCACACCTCTGAGCCAGCACAGTATTTTTCCTCAACAGCTCTCCTCCTTACTCACTTTCATAAGCTTCTTTAAAGCCTGAGAGTCTCACCAAAAAAGCTAATTATCCCAATGAAGCAAAACACCTGCACAGTGTGTCAGTTCAGTGTGTCTTTACAGTGACAAAAACTAAATTCTTCAGCTGGAGATGGTTATGCAGAAAATATATACCCTGTGCAATAGCTAAATTTATTCCTGTGTGTTTGTTCACATATGACCATCCATGGACACCCGCACACAATTCATTTCTACCAAAGGCCAATTGTAGCCCTTATTTTGACTGTATTTGTATTGACTGTGTCTCTGCTAATGTGATTCTTTCAAAACACGTCACAGCATTTTGGGGGGTAGTTTATAAGCTTCATTCTAAATTAAATTCTAGCAGTGCTGTGACTACTAAGCTGCCCACCATCCTTGCAGGTGCAGAGGTAATTGTGGCTCCTTTGGCCCACCCTTTTATTCTTTCTTACTTACTAAGGAGTAGCACATATAATTTCAAAAGGTCTACTCAGAAACTTATCTTCCCTTCAGTGTTAGCTCCAAGTTATCTACATGCAGGTTAATTCTTTGAATTGTACCAGCCAAGTTGTAAAACACCACTTGAAAAACACAGAACAACATGGTGATGCTGGACCACATGCTGGCATAACTTCACCTTGAACTCAGCCCCTGAACAGCCAGCCAAGTTCAGACTAGACTGCAAACAACATATATAGGAGTAGAGTGGGAAAGATCTTGGGGAAAAGAAAGATTTGTGCAAGAGTATGGTTGCATTCAGTATTTGATCAAACACAGCAACAGACTTAAAGAATACATCTAATTAAATGGAGTTTTTTTCTCCTAAAAGAGCTTTTAAGGGAGTTCAGGTGCAGAATTAAATAGTCCTATTCTTTTGTGCACCTCTAACCTTCCGTGTTCGTGGCTGCTCCTCAGGGGAACAGCAGTTTCTTATATTCTGCCTTTGACCATTTTGACCCAGTGTCCCCGACCTGAAAGATTTCATCCCATTTGCTTCCAACCATTAGTCTGTTTCTCTTGTGCTTTAAAAGTAGTTAATAGGGAAATTCCTACAACTCTTGCTGCTAAAACTGCTGTAGTAATAATACTAATAAGATGTAAGACAGCCAAATAATGCATCAGAGACTCATGAAGCTGTCCTCTAAAAATATTGGAATACAATATGTGGAAAGTATTATACATCAAATTGATTTTTCATAGAAAAGCTTAGTGAATCAATCCCCTACTCATAAATAAGATGGAATAAAAGAGTTGGAACTGCTCCTAGAAAGTCCAGAATTTTTCTTGAGTAGGTAATTAGTGCTGCTTCCTAAAATGCATCTGCTAGGTAGATTCAGCTGTAGCTGTTGAAAAATGCACTCTAAGACGACCACGCAGGAGCCATTCATTTGGGATGGTCTGGTTATGTCTATCCTTGGGCATGCTCAGTAGTTCCCAAGAGTCCTTCAGCCTCCCAGATTGATCTGGAGGTCACAACTGCAGAAAAATTTAATGTATCATATACTTTCTTGGTGATATCACGTAGTTGAAGGGAAACATGAAGAAGAATCAAATTCCACAGCTAATAGCCTGGGACAGAAGGGGCTTAACTAATCACTTAAGTAACCACAATAAATGCACAGACACTTTTAACATTCATTTCCTCTTGTTACTCAGTATAGGTATTGTTATAATTGCTGTAATAACTTGTTTTAAGAAAGTTACATGAAATTGTACTTACTACTGGTTACAGCTGTAGAAGAATGCATCTGGACACACTTTGCAATTATAATTTCTGCCCAAAGCCAGGCTAAAGTAGAAAAATCTGCTATTTTACCCCAGAGCATTAAAGACTCTGGCCATATGAGATCCCACAACTACTAAAGGAAGACTAAAGAAATCTAACTAATTGTGCAACAGTGATAGTGGGTTTAGGTGGATGTTCCAGCAGCAGAAACGATTTTAAAAGGCCAGAATTTAGAATCATTGATCTGATTCTAAAGGAACGCTTCAAGCTGGTATATCCTTCTATAAAGAAACAGAAGGGACAGATACAAAAGTGGATAAAGGGGGTAAAGCTAAATTATATTTCTTCCTATTTCAGTTGGGATTAAGACTTTCTCTTGTAATTCAGTGGCTGTTAGCACTCACCATTCTATACTTATTTTATGTTTTCCTTGTCTGTGTCAAACATAGGAGACGGCACGTTTCAATCAGTTACAATCATTCCCACTTTTTGGAGATGCCATGAACTCATCTGTAACACTGGCTTCTTTGAGCTTAAGTACTTTCCAAGAGTTTTAGGCCCTTAGTTAACTAATCCTTGAAGTTCATATTCTATATTTGTTCGTTCTTATAAGCTTACAAAGTCTGTACTGTGGAAAACACTTCTGAGAAACATGAGGCAATAGCTACAGTAAGGAGGGGAAAAATCCAGGCTGGTAGAACTAATATCTTTCAGTATTTAGAAACCCTAGTGTAGAAAAGTTTCCATGGGGTCTGATACCAGTATGTCCTCTAATATTTATCAGTGAAAGAATGGTGCTTAGAGCAGATAAACAGCCAATGAAGGGTTTTAATATTTAACTGTTCTTAGCACTCTCAGATAGATTCAGATCTTAGATGGCCCACCACCTCTGATTCTCCCTAGATGGACTGTATACCACAGCCCATATGCCAATGTCCTATTGAAGTCTTCTAGAATAACAGATTTAATCTTTTCTCTGGAAACTCTTATTTTCTCCTTAATTTGACACTTTCTCAGTTCAGATCAATGTTGTTTCCCTTCTTTATGCACCAAAATGTCTCATGTCTCTTTGTTAGATTAAAAGGCATCTCTTGCACTTAATTACAACTCTTTCTACTCTCACCCCTTCTTGGTATATATTTGGCACATTTCAGTGAGGAATCTGCCCTTCACTGTACCCCCAACCTATACCAATCTGTACATTAAAGCCTTACATAAAACAAACATACAAAGTAGGAGCACAGGAATTTGGGGTCAAAGGGATCTTTGGAGGTCTAGTCCGATACTGTCTTCAATGCTGCATCACATGTGCCATAGATAATTGTGCTTTGTACAATGAGGGCTCTTGACCTTTATCAGACAACTTGAAGTAAATACTTAAACAACAATTTGAGGAAAACTGACCCATAACATTTGCCTCTTAGGCTTAACATAGTTTGAAGTTTTGCACTCAGTTTCACAAGCATCAAAAGCTTTGATGGAAATAAACGGGCTGTATACCATCACAGAGTATTGGAAAGTTGTTTGTTTTCCAGTGAGACTTTTTATCTAGCAGTATCTGATGCATTACAGTGTTATTGATAAAATGACATTTTAGCCTTGTTGTAGGCATGGGTAGGCATAAATTGAAAACAAATGGAGAAGACCTCTGCATTTCCTATTATCCTACTTTCGATATCCAGTAGGAGCGATCTCCAGGAAAACAAATAACCACAAAATCAGTCTTTGGAATGGGTGTAAATATAAGTATTTTCTTTGAAAACATTGAAATGCTTATTGCTCAGCAGCAGCAAATAAGGTACTATATGCCTAAGTATAACTTATTTTGTTTATACCTGGAAAGATTCAATTTGTTTGAAGGGTATTGCCAGATTACTTTATATTCCTGAGTTTGGTATGAGTCAGAGGAAGATTTTAGGTATATCATGACTTATAGCCGTGGAATTTTAAAGGTATTGGTTTCATTAGGATTATTTCTCAGACTGTGTTTGCATCTCCCTTGGAGATTGCAAAGCATTAGAAAAAGCAATGTATAGCAAAACCACTTCACTTTTTCCTAAGGTTTGGGAGAGCAAGGAGAAGCTGATGTAACTACAGGATGACTCAGGATAGCTGCTACTGCCTGCCATTGCTGACTGATGTTACCTTCACAGCAGGAACAAATGTTAGCACCTTCAACAAGATCTTGGTCTCCATTCCTAAAGTAGAGTGGAGCTGCTGTAGTCTCTATGGACTGCAAAGATAAGACAGGATGAAAACACTTTCAAAAGAGGTCAGGGAATAAGTACAGAGCCTTACAAAACACTGGCAGGAGACAACAATTTCTGAATTTACCCTAAAAATTTACATTTCCCTCAACTTTTTGAAATAAATCCTCTTCTGTTAGAACTGTGAATTGATGAAAAATCTACCATGTTCTAAATCTGAAAGCTCCTGTATTACTCGACGGCTTCTGGTAGGACATATGATGGTTAAGACAAGCTTTTGGAATGCATTTTCAATGCAGCAATCACTTAATGTGCTCTGTAACAAATTGTTGAAATATGGGTGATGGAAATGGTATTCTTTGATATCTCATCACAAGTATACCTCTTAACTACATTGATACTTAATATTTGCTGCAAATAAACTTATAAACTCACTGGAAATGAAAGTGAAGTCTATGTATTACTATTATTTATTCATTAGTCTTCTGTGGATTTAATACCCAGAGATGGTAGATACTTTACACAGTAAGACAAATGTCTGTCAGAAGACTTTAGCATCTAAATAAGTAGCAAATAGAGAGAAAGGCAGTAATATTATATTCCTGGTTTCTGCTTCATACTATGCATAATAGGTTTGTATATTTTATTGCAAACCTAAAGCATAATAGGCTGGTACCTGACACCAGGGTGCTAAAATGAAAATACAGCTTAATTATATATAAGGTTTCAAACAATTTGTTAAGGTGGACTAGCACAGACTGACACAGCAGTCACAGCAGCTCTGCAGTAATGCTATACTGCCAACAAGGGCTAACAATTTATTCCAGCATCTCTGTGCTTTTCTGTTCATTTCTGAAGGTTCTCCCATCAGTTATAATAACTCCTATAATGTTTGTATCATATGCTGTCTACAGGTAAACATGTGGGATATTCAGAAAATACCTCTTGCGGGCCCTCATGAAAATTTAAATCAAGGTAACCCTTTCCTCACATAATAATTCAAAGCCTTTTTAAACAAAGGTTTTAAAGTCTGATATAATGTACAAAACATGTTAAAGTTGGGTGGAGGGTTTCTGCTTAGGACAGAGGCTAGGTCTTAATTTAGTTTTAAAATGCTGGTTTTGCTTCTGCTTTAGCTTCTGTTTTCTTCCTGCAGTGAGGATACAATGATAGAGGTACCAGTATCAAAGTGTTGGTATTCATGTAAGGAGTGGCTTGAGTTAGTACTGCCAGGAGGCAAGGAAGTCACAGAAACCTGTGCCCTAAGCTGGCTTTAATTTAAGCAACTTAATTTGTTCCTTGTAGCTCCATAATGAATTTCATCTCATTTGCTTTTTCAGAAGACAGATGTTTGGCTATGAAACTTGCCTACCTACATCCAGCAGTTACAGTTACATTGCAGAATAACACTTTTAAACCTTAAACCTGATAAATGTATGCACTTTATAAAGAACTGTAGGGCTGGAAAATGAGCCAGTCCTTAGTTATATTATCTGGAGAGGGAGGGTGAATGACTCCTTTTCTCTGCTTCAAGTTAATGCTGGAAGAACTCATTTTCTTTGAAAAAAGTGACAACTGAACTTTTTCTGCATAGGAGAGGTTTCCAAAGTGACTATTTAGCACTTAACACAGAATTATTTCCAGTCCTTTAAGTGCTCTGTTAAAAGGTCTTTAGATAAACTTCCTGAAGAACTTTAGTAAGAGTTCAACAATTCACTTCCATAACAGTTATTCTAAAATGCTGTAGAGTATAAAATGCAATTTCCTTTCTGTGGGAAGAAAATTCAATGGTATAAAATACCTTACAGAGGGTGCACTAACATAATCTTACAAAATGTTACTCAAAAAATTACTGCAAAATAATAATTTCCCATTATATCTTAACAGGCTTTCTGTTTCCAGAACAGCTATATTTTATAATGTTAGCTTCAAACACAGTGGAATGCATGCAGAATGGGAAAGTGATTTGCTTAGGCTAAAGGAATGAAAACATTTCTAGATCAGTTGGTAGCATCTGCCACTAATAGAGAATTAGAAAGCTAATTTCCTCAAGGACAGATTACTTCCTAATTGTCCATTTTAAAGGTTCTTCTTTATGGTTGGCGTTTATGCTGTGGTAGTTCTTATAGACTGAACCAGTACAGCATGCTGAGTGGCCACACGAGCATTACCAAGTAGCAAAAATAACAAATAATCAAAGTAACAGCGTATGGTTTGACAAGGAAAAATGTTCCGATCTATGGTGTAATTTCCATCACAATTATTTCTGCTGTAAAGTATGAATGGATCCAGATAAATGACTGTTAGTAAACACTGGCATTCTCTAGAGCTTTTAATTAACTGCTATATGAGAGCCTCGGTCATATGAGCTTTTAAGAGCTTCCCGCTTTCCTTAGTGCCTCAAATAATGTGTGAATTATTTTGGAATAAAATATCACTCTCTGCTTTTTAGGTCAAATTTCCCAGAAAGAGAGGAAATATCCACTCTCCATCATATGAAGAATATTTCATTAATAAATGTCATATCAGAATTTCTTTTCTCCTACTACACCTCCATACAAAAAAAATCTATTAGAGGGAAAATTTTGAGTCACTCTATGGAAATAAATGCTTCTTTTCTTTCACTGTTATTTACTATCTTTCTCTGATTCAGGAGCAAACAGTGGAACAAACATAATAAACTAGGCCAGCTAATTATATAATCACACGAATAACTATAAAAAGTAACAAACAAGAAGCATAAGGGTAAAGGGTTATGTACACATTGGTGCATTAGGCCATAAAAGGTATTTTCCACTATGCCAGCCAGCAGTACTGCAAGTGTCTCTTCAGGCTGATCATATTAAACTGAAGTGAACATGTAAAATTTCTATACATAGCCTACAAATGGAGAGTGTAAAAACTACAAATACGAAGTTTAACCCCTAAAATGTTCTGAAAGTGTATTAAGAATGGACAGGAATGATCAAAAGAGAAAGTGTGTTGTTTAGTTTTCTGTAGAGGGGTATCTAAGAAAAGAGGGTGAACGTTAAGAAACAAGAGAACAGTTCATTGTTGGCGTTACTAAATTTCCTGGGTAATTTTTACTTTGCCTCATGAAACATTGCTGCACCTCTGGGCTTTTTCTTTGTAGTGGCTGTGCTATTTTGAATTCCTGATGTCTTTCTTTTCCTTGGGCCCTTCTCCTTTGCTTGCGGGAGTTTTATTATAAAGGGAGATGCATAGGAAAGATTCCAAAGGGGAAATACTGACACTCCCAGAAAAAGCAGTGAGTACATGCCTAAGAAACATCATTCTTTCAGCATATCATGCATCATATCCTTTTTTATTTATGATGATGTGCTATCATGCCCAGCATGTTAGGCTGGCTTGCAATGGGTTTGTCACTCCTACACAGCTCTGAGTATTCAGGTTTCTATTTAGTACCTTTGTAACTTTAAACCTGTGTTTTACTTTGCCTGTATTAAGAAAAAGGATTCAGTGTGTTGTCAGTGTTGTGCTGAATCAATACCTTGCGTGCATGTCTAGAAGTGTTTGGAGGTGGTTTTTGTGTACGTTTTGTTTGTTTTTTCTATTTTCTTTCTGGTCTTCTGACTGAATTGCTCATAGTGTCCTGTTCAGAGACCTTCACAGTGCAGGTTAGGTGTTTTTCAGAAGCTCCTGCACAGCCTACTTGACTGCTCATTCTTCGTGATCTCTGTCTGCTGCTTCTTGGGTTTATGTCTTGTTTTTTAAAGAATGCATTAACTCCTCCTGAGAATTTGCTTTATGATATTAAGTTTTCATTGTCCAAGCTCAGCTGTCAGGCTGGCATGTAAAAGCTTTGCAACAGTTCTTTTCTTCCTTTCTTCAGATCGCTTAATTTCAATTATATAATTCTCCCTAACTGCATAGGTGTAATACATTAGAATATTGTTGTAGAATCTGACTTTTTATTCACTCCATTTTGCTTGCTGCTTACAATCAGGGCTCTCAGAATTCTTTTAATGTACTTATTCTGTATGCAAAACTGCATGTGGTGAACAAATTGCAGTCATTGTATCGCAAGTTTCAGGAAGGACTATGCAAAATTGCTTTCCTCCCCCTGATATCTGAAAGGATTTGATTTCCACTCAGAATATTTAACCTTCCTAAGCCGTGACTGCATGTTTTACATAATGATTATAATTCTGTAATGTTATTTTTGTGTAGACATTATACACACCACATGTTCTAATAAAAACCACTGAGTGTAGCTGAATATCTGCACCACTTAATTTTTCTGCTTTTGTAGGAACAATGCTTGCACTGTTTTACTACATTTTTTGTTTGTGTTATGGTTTAATGTCTTTGACATGAGACACGTATTCTGCTATTTTCATCCCCCACTTCTTTTTCCATTGACTATTTCTTCAGTCCTCTTATCCTTTACTATTCAGGGTTAAATTCAATTTGGTAAGTTGAAACTGGAAGATCACAGACTATTCTTTTTTTGGGGAGTGAATGCTTTTCTCTGTACCTATCATAAGCCTGTTGGTTCACAGGGACTTAAAACTAGCTAACTGCAAAAGCCAAAAGCTTTTGGAGGAATGGCACAACCAGATCCCACCGCAACATCTACTACTGCAGGTTTGTCTTGGGGTGAGCTGGTCTGCAGCTCCACCTGGGAGCAGGTTCAACATGAGGATCGGGGTTCAGTGCTTGAGCTCCAGCTTCTCGGTTCAGCAATGCAAATGCTTCCATCAGAAACAGAGACAAAATGGGGACTGTGTTACACATCCTCGAAATAGAGAGGCTGGGAGGTATCACTCCTTTTTCTCATATCTAAAGTCAATGTTTTAATGGTATTTGTCCAACACGTGAGGAGATGACAGGGAGACTGCAGGGACAATTTTTACTTCCCAGTGAAAAATTGGAGGGTCAATATTTTCAGTCACACCCCAGAAATGTACAGCTTTCACCCAGAACTTGTCATGATCTCATGAAAAAACATTTCCTGGCAGCAGCTCTGCTTGATACGAAATTTAACAGCCCGAATTTTCACTGAGATTTACTGAAAGTTCTCAGACAGCTTTTGTTTATATATTTACAACTCTGTTCAAGGTGAATTAAGACCTTCTGAAGAAAATACTGGGTGAGTTGCTGGGTTTTTAGATATAACTTGGGTTTACTTGAAAGGAGCTAACATCTTTATAAAGTAATTCTCTGTGATTTGATGCTATTTAAACATTTGCATTTGAATTTGGAAGCTTACTGCTGTTCAGTTGCTCAGCCCTTGGCAGGTCAGTGGAGCAAAAGCTCTGTTTCATCCAGCTTAACTTCTTCCTCATTTAGAGGTGAAAAGAGACTGGATTCTCAGTCTAGCATCCGTGACACCAGGCAAAAAGAGTTTGAGGCTGGGAAATTAAACTCTGCATCAGTAAAAAAAAGCCTAAAGAAAGTGACTGTTTCATGATACGAAGGGTGCTGCACCCCAAACGGTTTCACAGTATTTTTTTAAAACTGGTATGGAGAAGACATAAATTTATTAGCTGTCAGCTTCTGGAATAGGTAGATTTACAGGCTCCAGCTGCTACAAAGAAGTCAATAGGAGTTCAGATGCTTCCCAGGTCCAAACTCTTCAGTGAATTTTTGCAAGCTAATATTTTAGCTGATATGAGCCTATGGTTCATTTTCTGTGTTACATAAAACTTGTTTTTGAGATTAATAACACTGAGGGAGAGAGGGAGAATGGGAGGTGCTTTGCTGTCACAAATCCCTCTGGACATCAGGAAACAGAGGTGAAGACAGAAAAAGGCAGGAGCAAACAGAGGTGAAGATTGAAAAAGACAGGAGCACTGGTCATGCAAGACTTCAGCTGTACAGCTGAAGAACAAACCAGAGACTCTGATGAGCACTAGAAAACAGCTAAGGAAGCTATGCTATTAATTCCAATGTGCTTCTGGATCTTCATGGTTCTGCCCTGCCATAGATTAGTTGAAGGATACTTAACTCCAAAATATCTTGGGTAACATATAATTCCATTTTGTCCCCTATTTTCATGAAGCTAAAAAACACCAACCTTGTACTTGTACAAATGATTTCTGAAATCCAGAATCACGGTGAAACATAAAAACATCCTGTGACTTACTTAATGGAACAACAACTGAATCCAAATAAATTCCTTGGCTACAGTTCAGAAAACTACTGAATCCTGTGTACAACCAGGACTCACTGTAAGAACTATGTCCACCTTTGGAACTATAGTAACAAATGCAACTTAACAATGCAGTTGCTCATTTTTAATCAGAAAATATTTGGTTAGGGTTTTTTTCTTGAATTTAGTGGGGTTTGTGTTGGGTTTTTTGTCGTTGGTTTTGGGTTGGTTTGTTTTTTGCATTAGGCCTTTCTTTTTCACTTAACTCTTGCAAATCATACTGCATTCACTTTTATTTCAAGCCTCATTTCACATCTTTATGCACAAGGTCAAAGAGTATAAGTCTAGTAAGTACAGTAGTGCTTTGCTCTGTGGATATATAATACATGCACTTGTGTTCTTGTCTTCCACCCCTCAGCTTACTTTCCAAATAGCACCCAAGAGATTAATATCCATTTGAGTTAATGCTCAAGTTAAAACTCCAGTTCTGGCTTCTGTACAATAGGACTGTGTGTGACACCATGGAAGCTGATAGTCCAAGCATTAAAGCTTTTTATTAGCTTTCACAGATGGATTGTTTGCTGTATGGGATTCTTAAAAGATTGGTTGGTGTTTTTTAACTCAGTTTTGATAAAATAACATAAAACATTTCATAGTTCAGAACAAATCAGCAAATGGCTTTCAGTGATTATATTCTGTATGGTAATCATTTGCAAAGCACAGTACACTTAAAACCTAAAGAATTTAATAATAAATAAACATGCCAAAGGTAAGATAATACCTTCTTTGCTCACTTTAAATATTACATGATTATATACTACTGTACTGATTATCTATCTGGTACTTCATGCATATGCTTTGCAGGACTCTGGGTGATGGGTTAAATGCCTGTAGGGGCACTGTCTCTACCTAATATCATGCGAAAGATGATGGAACAAGAAGAGGAAAGGGTGTAGCTATCTTAAGCTATCTTTCTTATCCCTTTATGATCTTGGGCTACCTATGGAACCAAACATTTTTTTGCAGCCCTTGGCTGAAACCTCCATTGCTGGGGGATCTTTGGAAAGCCTTCAGAGAATTTTATCAGTGGCATATGCTGGACCCCCAGTCTCATGTAGCCTTCAAATGCCCACTTCTGCATTCAATCAACACAGCTATCCTTTACCAACAAACAAAAAATATTTACAATAACTAGGTTTTGTGGTTACAAAACCTCACTTCCACAACAGAAATAGGGGAGCTTTGAAAAAAAAAAAGGAAAGAGACGATTCTTTTTCTGAAACAGTGTATAAAATATGATTGGAAAGGGATCCAAATTTTAATAAAATAAAGAGAAACTTGGAGTTGGATCAGCTCCACCAATACCATAAAAAATCAGCTCCACCAATACCATAAACGGAAGGTTTTCCCTCAGGTGGAGGAGGTACTTAAGGACATCATTGACTTTCTAAGTAATCCAGAAGGAAGAACAGGCATATGAAGCTGATCTTAGTTTAGGGAGACAGAGAGAAGTTCTGAAAGGAAATGAAGGCTGAAGTAGACAAGTAGAAAGAGAAACCTGATTTCCAGAGACTTGGCACTGAATGTTAAGAGATTTTTTGCATACATATATTTAACTTCTAGACATATGAATCTTAAAAAAAAAAAAGTAACTATGCAAGGTATCTTAGAGGAGTCCTTACATTTATCCATATAAAAGCACATCATACATGTGAAAGATTTTTACACGCTTTGGGAGGAGGGGATATGGTTTTGTATGCAACATTCAGTGGTCACCATTAGCAGGCTAAATGATTGCTCTCCCAGTTGTTCTTCCTTCCCATTAAACTTATGCTAACACTGCTTTATACACAATAGAAACTCTGGCAGAAGTTTGCTAGTAAAACCAGTTGGTGAGGTAGGAGCGTACAATGGGACAGGTATTAGCTTAAGGCAAGAAAAGAACTTTCTTTCCCTTCCTGAGGGCCAGAGAATCTCCTTATGCTCATCCTATGTGCCATGGGGTATGGTTAGTAAGATAGATAGTTTAAAAAGAAACATTTTTTCATCTTTAGGTGCTGATTCACGGAAACCTCTATGGTCACAGTAATGACTTGCTTTCAAGAAATATCCTGCTTTATAAAAATGCTGATGAAAAAGATCAGAATCCTCAAAATGGTATGTATTAACAACTGCAAAGCAAAAGGTTCGTTTCAATGCAAGCCAAATTTTTGCTTTGAAGTGTAAATTTAAAGAAATCAACACATTAAAGCTCAGACTGGAACAAAAATGTCAAATTAGTGAACCAAATTTTTTCAGATTACTAGATTTCTATTTGAAATTTGAAATTTTCATGATTCCAATTTTCACCACTATTCAAGACAGTCTGCTTTTCTATCTAATAGAAGAAAAAAAAGTTTCTTTAGCTATATTATCCAAATCACCTTTCTGTAATTGCTGTTTGTAATTAGGCATCACATAAAACAATTCTTTTTTGGCATTGCTTCTTTTTTCAAAGTAGATTTTAGTTTTGATATTCAGTATGAACTCTATCTCCATTGGGTAATGAGATATTTTAGCTTTCACCTAAAAGCACATACTGTCTGTCCTTGCTTGTACTAACAGAATGTCACTGTACTTTGTAAGTGAACTTTATAGTCACTGCAGACAACACAACTCAACAACCCACAACCAATATAGCATTACAAACAGTATACAGGACATGCTGCACACTATATTTGCATGGTAACATTCAAATTAAAACCCTCACCTTCTCCTCCTACACATATATTATATTGTGCAGTGGAGCTATGAAGCCAATTATTGTAAGAGGAAACCAAAGTATTCAACTTCTCAGAAAATACGAATTTGTTAATAACTTTCATTGGTTTACTTCTACTTTATTTTTATCTCATTTTTCAGTAAAGCCAGATATGTGGATCAAAAGGCTTACAGCTCCCTGCTTTGCTTAATGCCCTGCAACGAATGCCACGCTTGCCTTTATCAATTTACTGCACATTGTAGAATACTTCTCTTTTTTAAAATAATTAAGGGAAAAAAGAAAACTGGCAGCAATTGAACACAGTAACATGCGTCCTATTGAGTCTATCTTCAAGCAGCTTACATAATTACTTTCATTCAAGTTCTCAGAGTATTTTAGAGAAGAATAGTTCATTTGAAATACATGTCTATCAATGGGTTTTGAACCTCCAAGATGCACCAGATGAGAGAAGAGAGTGCTTAGTGCTGAATAAGGCTGCACTAATGAAGTTGAGTTATTCAAACTGTTCATTTTCACTCAGCCATGTATTCTTGATATTATCATTATTGTTATGTATTTATTATTGCATTATCAGTTATTAAGAGGAGAACAGAATGGACTGTATTTCTATTTCCCTGCCACTGGATATAAGCATGCTTCTAATCCCACAGCTACCTTAGGAAGCTGATGTTTCTCTGTATAGACTCCTCTGCTTCTTTTTTTGAGGGTGAGAGTTCTGAGTTTGTTTTCTTTCCCTGGTGAGTTATCGCTGGTTTACAGCCAGTGTACGGGGGAGTCTGTGACATTTAACTGACATGAAATGTGGAGAAAGTGATGCTGTACCCTGTATCACAGCATAGCAGAAATCTCATCTTTATCATCTAATGTTAAAACTTTCTGAGGATTTAGTAAATGAAAGCAGATGTCTGGATTTCACTAATTTACTATTAGCAGCATTCTGGTTACTTTCATTGCAATAGCTACAGGAGTCCCTCTCATTGAAAGCCCAGTAATACTAGTAGCTCTAAAACCTTAGAGTTGGGGACTGAGTAGTTTTAAATACACTATAATCTCCAAAGATTGGACAAACAAACGTGGGTTTAGACCCTACAGATTGGTGATTTGGGCATCCTGTTGAAAAATCCCATTATCTGCAATGGTACTAGCCATGCAACTATTTCTAAGAAATGATTTTGATGGCTAAATATTACACTGGACATAAATAATGCACCATCTACATCTCTGTTTTTGTGGATTATTCTGTAAGCAACTTACTTATCAAAAGTCAGAGAAGACTACAAAAACCCCAAGATTTAACCTCAGCCTCCTAAATGGCAGCTCACTGTCCTACCATATCTACAAGAAGAAATGCTAATAATTCTACCATGGTTTCATTTAAACTGCAGAGACAGCTGTGCCATGTGATACAAATCTCAAGTCTAGGCACAAAAGCATGAAAAATATCTAGGCAAATTTTTATGCTCAAAATTTGCTGTGTTCTCATGAAAGGCTGACCTGGGAGCTGCCACAATTACCTGTGTAATTAATGAGGACAAACGTAAAACTTTACCTGTACTTCAAGTGAACCAATTATAAGTACACCGTACATACAGTAACAATGACTGACTCTTCCTTTTCAGACTTAGTTTATCTAAAGAGATCTCTGTGTTATACACACACTCTAGTTTGGTACTTCAGCAATCACAAATCCATTTTTGAAGGTGAGAATAACACAATATGGTCCAAATATATCTCATTTTCGCTGACATAATAACACCTCTTTCCTTCACTAGGTAAGAAAGTGAGTAGAAACGTGAGGTGAAAGGTGAGATGGACTCATGGATCCACAGTGGACAGTTTTTCACTAACAGAAAATGTGAAGAATCCCTGCAGACAAGAAGTCAGAAAACAACCACAGGGCAGCAACGCTTAAGCACAAGGCATCTAACTCTTGGTCTAAGCTTCCTTAACACTAATAGAATGAGCGATGGTGGGAAGAGAAGATGCAATTCTGAAAATTCAGAATTGTTTCCCTTTTGTTGCTTATCAAGAGAAATTTCCTTAAACAGCCTTTTTAATGAAGCTAGATGCATTGTGTTTGCATGACAATGGTGTGGGGTTTTTTGGGGGGTTGGGTACAGGGGTGGCTTCTGCGAGAAGCTACTGGAAGCTTCCCCTGTGTCCAATAGAGCCAACGACAGCCGGCTCCAAAACAGACCCACCACTGGCCAAGGCTGAGCCCATTTGTGATGGTGGTAGCACCTCTGGGGTAACATATTTAAGCTGAGACAGGAGTGCGAACACGTGAGAGAAATAGCCCTTCAGACACCAAAATCAGTGCAGAAGGAGAGTAGGAGGTGCTTCAGGTGCCAGAGCAGAGATTCCCCTGCAGCCCATGGTGAAGACCACGGTGAGGCAGGCTTTGCAGCACATGGAGGTCCGCAGGAGCAAGGAGCATCAGAGACAACGTGTGATGAACTGACCACAACCCCCATTCCCCATCCCCCTGTGCCACTGGAGGGGAGAAGGTAGAGAATTCAGGAGTAAAGTTGAACCCAGGAAGAAGGGAGAGTTGTTGGGAAGGTGTTTTAAGATTTAGGTTTTATTTTCTCATTACCCTACTCTGATTTTGATTGGCAATAATAAATGAGATTAATTTTCCCCACATAAGTCAGTTTTGGCCATGAAGATAATTGGCAATGTCCCTGTCCTTATCTCCACCCACAAGCTTTTAATTACGTTTTCTCTCCCCTGTCCAGCTGAGGAAGGGAATGACAAAGTGGCTTTTGTGGGCACATGGCATCCAGCCAGGGTCAACTCAGTACGGTAGAGTGTTTGCCCAGTTCAAAAGACTAACACCTTGTGTATGTGAGATAATTCAGAATAAGATTAATTTCTGGTAACTCTGGATATCTGCAACACAGAAATCTGGGTATGAACTGGTTACTTTAGCATCCTGTAGAGTCAACAGAGAAATAAACACTACAGCATGATTCCCCTAATGAAAATGTCTTGTTTAGGATGAAATAAATAGCATGCCCTAAAGGACTTGTATCTCTTCAACAACTCTATGGGGGGTCACCAGTGACAAGCTCAGATGCAGACACCTACTTCTGCGCAATAGAATTCCACCCCTGCGTAGGTTCAAGGAGAAAATCTAATCTTACTCTATCCCATTAGAAATTAAAATGTGCTTGCAGTAATGTAAAGTATTATTAATAGATTAAATAACTATCAATCAGAATCTTCCTTTCTTTCATTAGTTAGGTTGTGAGGTTGCCTCATCTACAAGCTACTTCAGAGCTGGCATATTCTGAAAAGCTCTTGAGAAACAAGTTTCTTTATCCTGCTACTGATAATAGCAATTCCATGGTCTGGAGCTGAGGTTTTGAGTACTTTCTCCTTTTCTAGTTAAACTGCAAAAAACCCCTCACAGATTAAGAGCGTATCTTTTATTGCTCATTTGACATGCCTGGCCTATCTCCTTAATTTAATGTTACTCATCATCTATAAAATGTGTATAGCAATATTCACCCTAGTCTTATTGTGAATATTAAGAAGTAAATCTTAATATGTAGACATGCTAATTCTTAGCTCATCTACATTCTCAAAGAAGTGCTTGAATATATGTGAATGAAACAGTCAGAGACAAAAGTTAGCGGATCCAATGGGAAGAGCCGCCATTTATTACTCGTTCAGAGACAGGATTTCATCATCTGGAGCAGGCTGTCTTTAAGGCATAGACATTTTATTTGAACCTATCTAACTAAATGCATCCTTTCATTTTCTTTCACCTAAACCCATTATTATTTGTCTTTCTTAATCTCCAACATGCTGTCTAACTGTCAAATTTCTTCTACCTTCATGTTATTACCACCTATAACCACTCTCCCTTTAATCTCTCTCCCCTTTGCTCCCAGCCCTTCCAGCTGCGATTCCTTGTTGTATGTTCGTTCTTCTCCTGATCCGTTCTGCAAACGTCAAAATCATCTTTTGACTTCACAAAGTCAACACAGATTAGTATAAAAACCTCAGGTGTCCTTCACAGTCAATTACTTTCTCCATTATTATGCATTTTTATTTCTTTAAAAAGTAAACATCCTTAGCATGTCATGATGCCTCTCTAGAAGAGTACTGAAGAGTCTGTAGTGTGCAAGCCACTTTTTGGTGGACTGATAAGGGGCAGCATGTTCCCTGTTGCTCATTAGCCTCCTCTGCTCAGTGCACTAATTCTGCATTTGAAATGTGCTACTGTGCACTCTCTGCTGCACAAAAGAGAGAGCAGGACACCATGCTCGGGCACCATGTGCACAGCGCTATGAAGTCTTCCAGAAGATCTTCTCCAGCTTTAAACGGGTTGGTATCATCAGTAGGATTTGTCATACCATGTTTTGTCATATCATGTTTTGTAATCTCTGCATTTTCTCAGTTATTTATGGACAGATATTTATGCAAACCATGAAAGAGATCCTTCCTTGTGACCTCTTGTGACACTAAGTAACTGGAAGAACTGAAAACTGGCGATTGATTTCAGCTTTCAACTTCTAATCTTTTAATCATTATTTATCTAACGGATGACTGCCATCATCCTCCATCTTCTGTAAGTGCCTTTGGTGATGGCATTTAACAACAGTCTTTTGGAAATTCCACATTACCTACCCAAGTTCACCTATAAAGGTATCACCTTTGTGATACCTTTAGAAAACAGATAGATTTCCAATGTCTGACCACATCTTCTGCCTCTACTCTTTATGACAGCCTCTCTCAGCCTGGTCAGAACAGGCACCAAACACTGTTTTCTGCAGTTCCACAGATCTTGCCCAGACTTACTCTCTCACATTTGCACGTTCCTCTGGCAGTTTGAAACAATTAATGTTTACATATTTCATGCTCGAATTCTTCTAGGGATCTAAGGTGAGGTAATGCCTTGGTTATCTGTGAAGAGCAATTCATTTTTTCTCTGTTCAAATTTCTTCTACAAATGTTTCGATATGACACTGATTCTTGACCCAATTCCAATTAGGATGGTTTCCTTTGTGCCAAACAAACTTTTTCAGCTCCTCCATGGTGAACAAAAATGTCAAGAGTTCATTCATTTGTTTGCTCATCTCCAGGATAAGTGGTCTATAAGCACACCATTTACACTTTGCCCATTTATGAGCCTTGTAGCCAACAGTTTCTTGGAAGCTTCCTCCATACAATGTTTCCAAAGGGTTTATTTATTAAATTGAATTTATTAGTTCTCAAGCAAGTCACTACTCAGATTTATTTTTCTTTATCTGACTGCATTTTTGTATTTGCCATATTTTATGTTCTTCTACAGTTCCTTATTTGGAGAGGAACATCATTCAGTCTTTGAATGATGAATGATTCATTCTTTGCATGAGAATATATCATTCCTGGAATGATATATAGTTACTTTGAATAGTCTTTTTACCTTTTAAGTCACTCCTTACTGACAATGGCTTGGATTTTATTGGATTTTATTTATTTATACATGCCCTTTTGCTGCTCCTTTTAATTTTATCTAAGCAAGATTCCTTTTTTATGTTTTATTTGTTATTTTTTGAAATTAAAACACTATGATGCTGTTTGAGGAGGTCTGTTGTATTTTCTTCTGATTTTGTTTTCTTACCTTTGTTGTCCCTGCAGTGATGTGCCTTTTAAGTCACTGGTACAAAGTAGCTTGGACAACATTGCTTTGAACCAGGACCCACATGCAGATCAGGACGATCAGTTGTGCATTTTCTCACCAGCAGCCACTTGCTGCAGTCATTAACATTACAGCTAAAAATTTAGTCTTAGCATCACACTCCAAAGAAAGATTTATCCAGATCATACAGAGGTAATTCGCATCTTTCATTATGACTTTGTTCATGTCCTGAGAGATCCTGTGACCTGCTAAAACATGTCACAATCAGGGTTGAGAGGTACAGGGATCAGCGGACCAGTCCAAATTGCAAGACATTTCCCAGTTTCACCTTGTAGCTTCAATCCATGCAGATTCTGTGCTATTTACTGAAAGTTAGAAGTTAGCATAAATTATGCAGTCTTTCAGATAGTTGGCTATGAAGAGGTGCCTCTACTAATCCTTTGTTCATCTTGTCATATGTATGATTTTTCACTAATTCAACCTTCTTGTATTTACACTAGTGAAATTAAGCTTGTTCAAAAATATGGCAACATGGCATAGAATCTTTAACAAATTCTTCTTTTTCAAGGGCATCTGAGAACTCCTGGATCATTAATGGATCCAGTTTCCCACACTGCATGATAACTGTAGAGATCAAAGATGCTCTGATTAAATCAATATCAGGCTGTCACTATTTTTGTAAAAAGAAATTTCCCACCTTCTATATGCCATCTTAAGATCAGCTACTGTGTTAACAACTAACATCAACATGACATTGCTCGTGACAAAAATGTGGCAGACAGAGAGAGAATTTGCTTAGCACAGGGAAACAGGAGTGAGCTGTCTCTATATTCAGGGACAGCTATTTGATTCATGCAAGGACAGGCCACACAAACCACCCAGCTTTTCCAAAATATCACGTGCAGATATCCATGTAGATTTAATCAAAGCTTGATGCTCAGTGTCAAGGTAGTAAAGAATGAGCAATTCAATAAGAATTGTGGAAGAGTCCTCCCATTTTTTATATATTAATCTATGCCTAGTAGAAAACAATTTCTAAGAGATACTTTTTGCTGCAAAAAAGAAGATTAATTTTAATAGCAGGAAAAATTTCATCACTTCTAAATCTGTTACAGTTACCAGAATAACATGCTGTTAGAAATAGCTAAGTATAAATAATAATAAAAAATGAACAACAAACCAACCCAAACCTCAATTAACATAAAGCACATACAGAAGATTTTATGAAACCACTTGATGAAAAGATACAGCCACCATCTGGTGAATGATGTGCAAAATATTCATATAGGACTCCTCAAGATGCATAGTTTTGAGTCCATTACTCCTGCACACAGCTTTAATTGAACTACTTTATTAGCTTTCTCTTCTACAATGCCTCTTATAAGCAAGAGGCAGGTCTCCTGCATCAAGATAGGTCTCCTGCATGATGATGTCCTTCGAAATTATCCATATACATAGTAAATACACTGCTTTTCCTGCCTTGTCACACGCATATTTTTGTCTTTTTATGGATCTGTTTTTGCTGCACTTATTGTAAAATTAGATTTGTTAAAGGTCATTACATTTAAAATAATAACACTTCTCAATATATTCACTTAAATCCTCCTTAAGTACAGAAATGAAGGAGAGACATCTTGGTTCCAACCAAGACAGGAAACGTCTTTGCTGACACGGGATCATATTTATTTCAAATAAGTCTAAGGGTGATCTTGGGAACTAGAGATGAATACTTAATACCATATCAGACAAAAGGATAAGCTACAATAAGCAACAAAATAGTAGGAAAACATAAATATGGTATAATTCTCTTGCCTGTTTTTTTTCCCCATACATCTCTGGTTGTACAATGGCCTAAGCTGATTGGCAACATGCTGTTCCAACAGCAGCAGAGCTAGGAAAGCCTAGTTTCCTACGATTTGTGTCCATATTCTCTATACCCATTTCCTGATCTCCTCCCTCACCCCCCGTGTCCTAGCTGCCATCTCTGACATACATCACCAGAGCTCTGCAGCTGAAGCCACAGGGTATGTCCCTGCTGACTGGCCACTCAGCAGCTGAAATAGGGAAGTTCATTGCTGAGTTTGGACTGAAGCGCTTTCCTGGGGTCATTCTTCAGCAGTCTTTCTGGCCAGCATCAGGTGGCCCTGCTGTCAGACAAAGCAGGACTTTCCTTGCTACTGCCTTCTTCACATGTGCCCATGTAAGCACTAATGTACTTTTGACCATTTTTTGACAGTTATTTTTCAATTGACTTTATTTCCCACTCTAGTTCACTGCCAGTTCAAATGTAGGGAGGGAAGGAATGCTTTCAGTGATATTGTCAGCTAACGTCTGCTTAAAATGAAAATGCCTGTCAAAGTAGAGGCTTAGTTTAAGAGTTTACCAAAAATTAGCCTCCAGTAGTTGTGAAATGCAAATGCGTTAACTCCTTAAGATCACTACCCCTATGTCAAGAAAAAAATAAAGGACAAATTGGCAATTGCAGCACATAAGTCCACTTCTTTAGGAAAGCAGACTATATACATAAAAATATACGTAAGTGTGGGTATACATACATGTACACAAACATGAAGACATCTATATGTATGTCTATACATACACTTAATGATAGACTGGAAGACTGTGGCAAAAGGTGGGTACGCCTCATGGCACACCATGTCGTGGTTCCCAGCCTAAGTTAGAATTCAGCTGGAGCTCCCTCCTGGGAACCTATGTCTGCCTAGGTCACATCTGGAAGAAGAGACACAGGACCAGGGCATACACTGGACCCAGTGACTAACACGGAACCTTCTGATTCCTTGGCATAGGTATAATCTGAAGATTTTTTTTATACTTAATAAGGAGATCTGTGGAACAATTTTGGGCAGCTGACTGAAAATATCAGCACAGGACCAAATAACGCTGGGTAACTATTAGGGATATATACATTGCAGGTACAGTTGTCTCTTTAACAATTCATGAAGCTCTAAATCCCTTCCTCAGTAAGGATACAGCGGAATGTGAATAAATATAGATATACACTTTATGCAGAAGATCTATATTAAAATAATGTTAAGGTCATGAAGAAAAGCTCTTAAAAGTTACAAAATTCCATCATTAATTCTGCATTATGTTTACATTGTTGAATCCTTCACAGGAATTAAAGATAGGTTCCTAATTTTTTTCCACACGATCTTGCCCATTAAAGCAGATGGCTGCTTTCAAATTAATAAGCAGTTATTTGTTCAATACTTACAGTTCAGTCTCTTACCCAGAGCTTTATTTATGGCACACTACACAAGCACTGCCCTAAAAATTTATTAACTTCCTTCTGGGTAGAAGCAGTTTAAAGTCTTCCAATAAAAAAGAACCTTTTTGTCAAAGCGAAAACTTTCTACATCAGACTTCCAACACAAAGAAAATTCATTTTGAAAATAAGAGAGAAATGGAAGGAAGGAAGGAAAGAAAAAAAAAAGGAAGGAAGGGAGGGGGGGAGGGAGGGAGGAAGGAAGGAAGGAGGGAAGGAAGGAAGGAAGGAAGGAAGGAAGGAAGGAAGGAAGGAAGGAAGAGATCGGAAGAG
>JANHGB010052898.1:0-14709 GCA_026283785.1 Coracopsis vasa
AGTGTTCAAGGCCAGGTTGGACAGGGCTTGGAGCAACCTGCTCTAGTGGAAGGTGTCCCTGCCCATGGCAGGGGGTTGGACCTGGATGAGCCTTAAGGTCCCTTCCAACCCAAGCTAGTCTGTGATTCTATCATTGACTATCCTATAGTCCACAAACACTGATGGCAAAGTTGAATACTTGTTACACTGCCCTTCCTTAGGAATTTATTATTCCTCTTCCAATTCAGCCAATGCCATTCTGAGGGACTGCAAGTTACCAACATCTTAGCATCTCAGTTCGGACAGGACATACATACCTGCTAAACTGCAGGTCTTGTGTTCTGTATTCACCCCTCCAAAAGAGGACAACAGTTGATAGATAACTGTGACTACTAAATACCTCACTGAAACCACTGTGTACTTCACCATCCGGAAAACAACATCTAAGAAGTGGAATTTTTTTTACTTTTCAAAATTACTGGTTAACATAAATTGAAAACCAACACACTGTGTTGGGAAACGTCAAGGTTTGCAGTCCATAGGAAAGATTACCCTATCTTCCTGCCTTTGGCAACTTCTGTGCCCTATTTGACCCGCATGAAGCACATGAAGTTCTTCAAACAAGACTTGACTCCCTGTCGAGCACTCTTTCCTTTGCACTTTCCACTTCGAAGCAGCAGAATGGCAGCTGGTACACCACTTACAATAGGGCAAACCCCCCAACTTACTGCTAATAAAAACCTGAGCTCTGCCATCCTGTGGGTTCTTTCTATTCATTACTGGTGAGCAGACCCCCTGGCCCTGGTTTCCATCATCCCTTTCCTGTCCTACGCCTGTCTGCTCCAGTCCTCTGAGCTGACAGATTATTGATGGCTGCAAGAGCACAATTCTTGTGCATATCAATAACCTGCCTGTTCCAGAGAATAAGCAGGCTGACCTTGCAGACACATGTGCGTGTCTCGGCTAAGAACTGAAGTCAGCAGAGAGTCATTGGGTAGAGGAGGTCTGGCCCCATCAGCAGTGTGTGTTTGCTGTTGCTTTAAAAATTCATTCCTGTACTTGCTTCAAGGAACACCTGGAATGATTGATAAGATTCTATTTGGGGTTTTTTATGCAACATGACAGTCAAGGAGAGTCAGATGAGTTGGGCTGGATGTGAGGTCCAAATCCAACCTTCAATTACCGTAACAAAAGCAACAGCCTATTATTAATGGATGTAGTTCTGATACTATAAATTGGCTGGTGTAAGCCAGAGCAATTCAACTGGCCCACATTTGCTAATAGCTAGCATCCATTAATTATCCTTATTGCAGAGGAGTATGTGTAGGGGCTGCTCAAACACAAAGAGACTGCAGTGCCTCCTTTCCTGTTGTCACAGACTTCCATGCAAGGGGTAATCCCGAGCAAGCCTCCTTCCCACTACTGCCAAGGAAGCGCTTTTGATCTCCTTGCATGTGGGCGTGTATCTGAGAGATAAGGGACAGATGAGAGGTGGTTTGGAAGGGTCTAGGCTACTGACTGATCCTTGTAGGACTTGCTCCAAGGGTGTCTGTGGGCAGACCCCAAGAGAGAAGGCAGATGGGGAAGTGCTCACTCCTCATTAGCAATTACTTCACTACTGCCAGCAGTCATCAACTTAATTCAGGTGCTGGCTGCATGTCAGTATGGATGTACAGCAGTGCGTTACTGGCTCTGGAAAAGGACTTTTCACGTACCAAAGAATTTACAGCCTAACTGGACACTACAGGAAAAGGGCAGGGGAAGGAAGCTCCATGCAGACGGGATACTGACTTGCTCAAGCTTATGCAGCAAGTCTCCAACAGGGCCAGAATCTGTATCTGCAGTTTCTGCATCTCATATTTGCCCTTTACCCACCAAGCTGTTGTTCTTTGTGAGCCCCTGTGCTATGACTGACGGGTGTACAGAAAGAAGGGCCATCTGCATTGGCCAGGAAAATGCAGTTTATCCAGTTTATCCATGGAGATTCTGCTCCATGCTCCAACTATATGCAGCAGTTTTTGTGATAGAAGAAGGTTCTGTGAATATCAGCATTTCCATATTATCACTGTCTGTACACAGATTGCCATGGCAGGCAGAATTTAAAAGATAAACCACGTAATTTAAAGATAAAAATCAGTTTACAGTTGACAGTCTCGAGCAGTTTCAGTCCCTGGCATCTCTCACCAGTTTTCATTCATCTCTTGTTTTCTTTTAAATACACTCAGCAAACTCAGATGCTTGGAAGTGCTGTACCAAAGAACCACTTCTGCATGTCCCCCACAGCACCACAACCCAGGGGAGAAAAATGGTACTAATAGCCCAGGCGGAGGGTTGTCTCCTGCATTCAGTGTTTGGTACACTGCATTACAAATCATAATCTGTGTTAAACCTCTTGCATCCATCACCCTCACCTGGCCACAGCAGCTTTAGCAAATGCAATTCCAAAGTATCAGAGTATCGGCTGCACTCCACTGGCACAGTGTGCTTGTCCTGGAGGAATACAACACAAGGGCAAGCACAGAGGTATTCTCACACACAGGATATTCTGGCTTCACTAAAGAGGAGATAAAAATGGTACTGTGAAAAATGAGCCAGTGCCTCAGAACCCTGCCTACATACCCATTTTATGGATTCAATCACAAGCAGCTCTTTCAGTATTTCATTAGCCAGCTTCCCAAAGACAAAAGGCCAGGAATAGAGCCAAGCGAGTAAGATGATCATAGTAGTTATGGCAATAGCCACCTTCATAAAACCATCCTGCACTACTTTGTGATAAGATAAAGAACCAGAAATCTGAAAGCAGTGACTGACTGATACTGTTCTTTGTCCAAGGAAAATACTGGCTCCTGCTATTTGGAAAGACAAGACGAGCAGACTCACTGGAAGCCTAGCTCGAAACAGAAACCATCCTGTAAATTCAGTATGGCTCTCCTGGCACGAACCGCAGGATTCTTTCCTTTCACTTCCACAGCTGAAAAAAGAGCAAACAAGATGGAAACGAAGCGCAGCGAGCACCAATATGCCCACTGAGAAGTTCTCTGCTGGTGCAAAACACACTGCTGGACCAATCATGGGATGGGGGATTGGGAAATGAAGTCTCGCTTTCAGGACATTGATCTGAGCCTGGACAGTGGACATCACCCCTTAAAGCTGTTCTAGGGTCTGGGCAGACTTCACTGTTGATTTTAGTCCATCTGAGGCCCAAATGAGCATCTCTGTTCACACATACAATCCTGCCAACACACCTAGCACCTACCAGCCTCTTAGGGAGCTGTGCCTGCCCAAGAATTGCAAGGTCAGGAGAATAAACAAACAGCCTTCGCTGAAAGCATCAATCCCACAGTTCAGGACTATCTCCTGCTCCCAGGATTGCTTCTACAGACCAAAGAACAAGGGAGGGTTGTGCTGTACTTGGGCTAGAAGTGTGATCTTTTCTTGCTTTCCGAGAGGCCTCCCATTTGCCAGCAGCATTGCCAGTTTTTGTGCTAAGATATTTTGGGACTTGTTCATACCTGAGATGAGCTGTTCCTTACATGCTTTTCTATGTGTTTGCAGCTGACCTAAAACATTTGAGAGGTGTTTAATTTGAGAAAATACCTGCCTATATTTTGAGGCTTTGTCTCTGCCTCTGACAGAGTCCCCCTTCATTTCTGGGAATACAGTGTATGCCTCCTTGCCCTCCCACTGTGCACCTTTGGCCTTTTGATGAGAAGCCAAGAGACAAACAGCTGCATTTCAATTTAAACTATCCCAAAGAGCCAGTGCTCCTGACTCACAGTGACAGAATTAATGGCAAATACCATATCCATATTGCTAATGATCAGGAATGAAGTGGAACAGGTAAGGAGAAACTGCAATACAACAAGGTAAGGAGCGGAATAAAAAGGGGAAAATTGCTCATCATTTGCACTCCATCTGCCTTGAAACGCAATGGTGTTTTATTTCCTTTGGTACACAAGGGTTTGCATAAAATATAAGCAAGGTTGTACAAACCCCTGGGGTTTAATTTGATTCTAGTTTATCTTTTGATCAGCACATCAAACAATTGTGCAGCGTTTTCTCCTTCTGCCTCCCCTCGCTGTTTCTGAAAGCTGCCTGAAATATGTGTGTGCTGTCTGTCATCAGGGCAGCACAGAGCCTTCAAGGTAATGCCATTATATTTAAAGTGAGGTCTTTGCCAAAACACCCCAACACAGGGACAGACCAAAAGCTTGCTAAGGGGTTTAAACAGCAGATTAAACATGCCTTTCAGTTTTTTGAGCCTCTCCTGAGTGGAGGGGTTATTATTGGATGGAGAAAGGGGAAGAGAAGACAAAATTATTACTTATTACAGCCATTTCAAGAGACCAACCTTCTGCCATCTGTGACCACCAGGGACCCGTCACAGCTAGACAATGCTCCAGATGTGAACATCTATGACCTGCCCCCATTGCCTGCAGACCAAATCACTGCTGGAGTCTCAAGTCTGCTCACACTTTGGCAAGCAGTCAACGTTATTTCAGAGGCTACTTCAAAGTAGCCAACTCTTTGTGCTCTCAGAACAAGCAGATATACCAGCCATGACACTTGTGATAAAATGCGAGTCCAGAAGGAAACCATCCTGTGTCACCAAGAGCTAAAGCCCCTCGGCCTAAGTGGCCAACTCAACAGCTCAATCACAGTTTACAGAAAACAGCCTGCCTGGCCCATTACATACACAGCTTGTAAGAAAATTATGATGTAATAAGAAAAGAGGATTATATTTTCTTACCCAGCCTATAAGCTGCACAGAACAAAACCCAAGCTTTCCAAAACATTTGCAGGGGAAAACAAAATAGGGAGAATCCCTTCCCTCGACCTGCTGTTCATGCTGCTGGGGATGCAGCCCAGCACAAGGGTGGTTTCTGGGCCACTGGTTTATGGGGAGCTTCTCATCACCCAAATCCTTCTCAGGGCTGCTGTCCATCCAGTGTCTGCCCAGCCTGTGTTTCTGCTTGGGATTGCCCTGACCCATGCGCAGGACCTTGCAGCTGGCCTTGGCTCACCAAGCTCTCATGGCACCTCATACAGACCTCCCTGTGGGTGTCACACAGGACATTGGAGCAATACAGCAAGTAAAAGGCCCTGCAACACGTAAAGCAGTTTGCTATGCTTTGTATTATGTTCAGGCCTGATGCTCTATTAAACTGATTTAGCTCTCCTGTGCTGGACACTGGCTTATTTTAGACACACTTGGTTTCCTGTTTTCATTCTCTTCTCACAACCTGGTATAAAACTCTGGATTTGCTTTCAGCACCTTCTGTGGCTTGATTTAAAGGCTAACAAAGAGCTCAGTGCATATTTTACATTTGAGGATAATGGGGGAAAAAAATCCTACGTTTTTTATGACCAGAAGGGGGCCACTGGATCATTTAATGTGACCACCTGTAAAGTACTATCTCCCTCTGCTGAGCCCTGTGAGTGCCTTTTACTTCATTAGAGCTGCAAGCATTGACAGTTCTGGTGTTCCCCATAAAGATCAAGCACAAAATAAAACAACTTTAGAATAATAAGGAAAGTTCTGAGAGCCTCCTGGGTGTTCCTCACATATCATAAGGAACTTGAAAATCCCTTAACAGTCCCTGCAATGTTATCTTATGTCCCAGTCACAGTTTTTCTGAATAAAAGCAGACATTCTTCATTGACCCAAATAAGCTGCAGTAATCATAAAAAACTGATCTTCCTTGTGGGGTTTGCTGCTCCTGATAGTTAAGGGATTTTCTTGGGCAACTCATTTTTAAAACCTCTCTATGCTTGGCTACATTAACAGTTCACATCCTCACGAGTTCTTAAACAAAAGCTCAGAGAAACCACACAGATGACGAATTAATGTGAGGAGTTATGAAGACAGAAGCAGGACTCTCATCACTGCACTTAAATTCTATGATAAACCCTGTGCAGGGGCCAACTCCAGCTGCCTTCTGTCAGCTTCCTTGTCCCTGGTCAGGCACACACACATGCCCTGGGGCACTGGGAGCTGCTGCTGGGGTGATCACAGGCACTGCTCCAGCCAGGGAAACATTTGCCTCTCATGAACACTGTGAATAAGCTAAGACTCAAAAGCAAGTTTGATTTGCAAAACTCTTGCCACTACCACTCAATTTTGGAAAAAGCCCTCAAACCATCTTTTCAGGTAAGGCATCACCAAGAATTTCTTTTCATTTAGGAACATAAGCTATGCACTGTCCTACTGTTAGTCTAGCATCAAAAAAGCTGATTCAGACCACAGAACCAACTAGGCCGGAAAAAAACTATAGGATCATCAAGTCCAACCATTCCCCAGCACTGCCAAGGCCACCACTAACCTATGTCATTAAGGGCCTCGTCTACACGGTGTGTAGACACTTCCAGGGACGATGACTCCAGCACTGCCCTGGGCAGCCTGTTCCAATGCCTGAGCATCCTTTGGGAAAGAAATTTTTCAGTCTAAACCTCCCCTCACACAACTTGAGGCCGTTTCCTCTTGTCCCATCCTTTGTTACTTGGGAAAAGAGACTGACCCCCACCTCGCTCTATCCTCCTTTCAGGTAGTTGTAGCGAGTGACAAGGTTTCCCCTGAGCCAGATGCTTCAATTCTCTTCCTAGCAATGACAAGTGGGCACTGCAGCCCTGAAAGTTCACTCTGAAAGCTGCTCTGGGTTTCTGTCAGAGGCGTGGTGTGAAGCCTAGCACTGGGACAGGAATTGTTCCAATTGCTCTGACTTCAGAGGGCCACAAATGAAACTGAACAAAACCAGAATAAGAGCAGATGAGGAACAAAGGCAGGAGATGACAGAGGAACAAGGAACTCCAAGGAAATAGAAAGGTGGCCATGGCAGAAGGATGAGACTGAAATATGCCCAAAATACTTCACAGTATATTGTGTGGAGATTATTGCTTGGCTTTTAAGAGGCACTGAAAGGAGTCGGCTATCCAGCTAACCAGCACCATGAGGCACATAACTCATGCCCTTAACAGCTTTGGAGATCCCAGCTTGATATGGCACAAAGACTCTTCATTTGTTACCTCTGCGGTAGCATGACTTTTCTAGTATATACTGGAGTAAATGCACTCCCCACTCCCCTTATTCTAGCAGGGAACCTCCTGTTATGTCAAGAAACCTATTTGGAGGCTCCTTACCCAAAAGAACTGCGTGCAAGTTAACCAAGAGCAATGACATCTGTGCAAGTTAGAAAGCACACATTTTCCTTGCACATGTTTGTGATGCAAGTCGGCTCCAGAAACATAACAGAGCCCTTCCTGTCCCCACTTTACAACAGAAAACAGAGAAGCTGGAGAAAAAGAAAACCTACATGAGTTTTCACTCAACCTGCTGGCTTGTACAAGTATGTCAGGAGACAGAAGGATCCCATAACCTCAGACCTACCTGTAATGCCTCATCCCATGAACTTTACACCTGCAGCAAGGACCCATTTTTTTGTGCATTAGAGAAAGTGCAGTACAGGGAACTCCCCTTATGACCTCCTGGATCTGTGCACCAGAGAGCAGAGGCTGAGCTATACTTCATTTATTTAGGCAAGCTTTATGCCTGGAATACTAGGCTACCTTGATGAATAAAGAAGAAAGAGGTTATGCTTCACCTTACTGCAGATCCCATTTGACCTACCATTAAGATGGCCCCAATGCCTCTGAAGAGCAAACTCCATAGCGTGCATCATCACTATGACCAGCCCCCTCCAAATGTCATGTATTTTAAAAGCCTTGTTGGTGTACCAAAGAGTTAAGCCAGTCGTGTACATATTACTCAGCAAAGCCCCTTTTCTTACTCAGAGCCACCAGGATGCACAGAATTATTTTTTTCCTAAAACCTGTGTTACCACAGGAAGCTTCTACCATAAACTCTCTTAGCAGGACTGAAACGTCACAACAGCCTGTGCTTGAGCCCATTCCATAAAGTAGGAGTCACCTCTGACCTCGCAATCATTTGGAAGAGTTAAACTCTGTTATAAACCCTCACTTATACGCCAAGTGAGTGCAGCCATGGAACAAGGGATCAGATCTAGCACTCACAAGTAAAACCCCATGAAAGAGGGGGAAATGTGTCATTAACATTTACTCCACAAACAGGCAGACTGGGAAAAAAAGAGAGCAGCAGCATTTCTCATTTCTAGAACACAGCTTGAGAAACTGGGGAATGATAGCAAGGCTCATCCATCGCTCTGAACATCAAAACCTCTGTTTAGATGCCTGGTGCTAATTCCCATCTACCTTGCTGAGGTAAATTAAAGATCAAATATAGATTTGAAATCTTGGTTAAGCTTCTTAGTGCTTTAATAACAAGCAACTTGAGGGCTTCCTTAATGGTCAATGTGTTTTGAACACGTTCCAGCTGTGGATACTATTTCCATTCACTAACCCATAGGTGCAGCATTTGTCAGGAGGGCAAGCATTGTCCCAGGCTAGGAAACAAGAGCTTCATGTAGAGCTTGACAACCAGTTACTGCTGACTGGAATTAAGCTCAGTGTTGCTGCACAGGACCCAGGCGACCGCCTGCATCCGGAGTGGAAAGGGAAAGGGAACGGGAAAGGAAGAGGGAAGGGGAAGCTCTGTCCTCACAGCACAGCCCACGCTCTAGCCAGGAACCAAAATGCAATATCCTGGAGTTAAGTATGTGCCATCTGAGGGAACATGAGCAGCTTCTCCCACACCTGCTATCCCGCACTGAGCTCCCCACAAAGGGAGCAAAACCCAGGAGCTGACGGCAGTGCCCAGGCTCAGCACACCCCAGCCACCAACCTCACCCACACGTGGGGAGAGATGCAGAGAAACCAGTACTTCATTATGGCCCTCAACGACAGGAGCAGCCAGCCAGATTTGAATCACAGAATCAATGAGGGTGGAAAAGACCTTCAAGATCATCAAGTCCAACCGTTCCCCAGCAGTGCCAAGGCCACCACTAAACCATGTCACCAAGGTCCTTGTCTATACAGTTTTTGAACACTTCCAGGGACGGTGACTCCACCACTGCCCTGGGCAGCCTGTTCCAATGCCTGAGCACTCTTTTAGGGAAGGAATTGTTACTAATATCCAGTCTAAACCTCCCCTGGTGCAGCTTGAGGCCGTTTCCTCTTGTTCTATCCCTTGTTCCTTGGAAGAAGAGACCAGATGCCTCCTCTCTCCATCTTCCTTTCAGGTAGCTACAGAGAGATAGAAGATCTCCACAGCATGCATCCTCACTGTTATTACAAGAAATTGTTCTGCTTGCTGCAGGCAAAGTAGATTGTGACTTGAATGCAGCCTGTGTGACAAACTCCACTTGTACCAAACTGCAAAGACTGCTGGGGCAAAGTCAGTTATTGATCTGACTAGATATTCAAGACAGAAGGTATTGTACAACAGTACCAGAGATGTGTCTATGTGATCCACCAGGTCACAGAAACATTACATGCTGCCTGCTTTCCAAAGGTGCTTCAAAAGCAGAGAGAGCATTTTAAGAACTAGATTTATTTTCTTCTTGACAGGGAAATACGTATATTTCCCTGCCACACAGAAGGTGCTTTGAGACTCTAGTGGTGACTGAACTGGATGGAACATTGACATAGCTCTAGGCCGCTCAAAAGGTTAAGGGACACCTAATACTTTGTTCATTTTATGTCACTGGCAGGGGAAATGGAGGGCATTATCTGATTCACAGTAATATATCAAAGGGAGTTTTATCTGCTGAACCCTAAAAGTCCAGGATCATTCCTATCATTACTTCTGGCTTGAGTACCACCTAGGAGGAGATCCTGTAACATAAGAGTAATTGTGTGTAAAAAAACCCCAACAATTCCAGGAAGTTATGAGTGATATAAATGCTTATGGAGATAAGCACTGGACATGAGCATGGATCCCATCCTGCCTGAGAAGCACGAGCTCATCTCTGAGGCCAAACCCATAACCTCAAGCAGCCTAAAGCAGGAGCCTCTCCTGCCAGAGTAAATCAGGACTAAGCCCCATCTCTACAAAGGCTCATGAAGAAGCACACACTGCTCAGCACCACACCAAAGCAAGAGCTGGTGCTTGGGTTATTGGCACCGGTCCTTCCTGCCACACACAGGCTGCTTTGGAAGTATCCATGTTATCCCTTCTACTGAACTAAGTAGGGCATGACTTGACATGTACCAGCAATTTCTAAGAAAATACGAATGCATGTTTGTTTGTTTTTCAACTTTATTTGGTCAGTCAGCTCTACCTTTTAATTACATCTGTCCTTTATTACACTGACAAATGGCTGGGTGCTCAGCCATATTTATTGTTCCATAATCAAATAAACCCTGCTTGATACCAACAAAACATAAACAGAGGTTATTAGACTTAGAAGGAATTATCCATTGTATGAATTAGTTTCATTTCTCAGTTAAAGCTGGGTTTAATAGTGGGTAAAATTAAGTAAACTTTCTCAGTTATATGAAGTGCATATGGTGACTGAATTGTGCACTGTACAATTGCACATAGCTTTGGGATTCAGAGAATAGCTCTGTACCACAAAACTCTCAGCAGCAAGAAGCCCGAGGCTAATATTAGTGAAATTACTTATATAACTTGCTCTTTTATTAACGTGAAAACAGACTATGATTAAAAGCTGGAAGCTGGAGAAAGGAACTATCTGGGCCAGTTTATCAGACTAATACTGTTAATTAAATTCCCAAAATACTCCAGGACGTAGGGGCTAAAACAGGAGAGATTTTAGAACATTTAGACACACTGTTTCTCTAAGGCAGTTCCCCAGGTTGCACCACCCAACCCACACTTGGTATGCACTGTGCATAGGGCATGTCCAGTTGAGTTCAAATAATAGCTGGTTTTACTGCTATATTCTGAGAAAAATAAGGAATGAAAGAATAGATACGACGATCAAAAGACTGAATGAGGACTGGTGCAGCTAAACAGAAAGCAGAGGGCACATAAACCGGAGTGGTGCACAGGACTAAGCCCTGGCCTTAGCTTCACAAACACCTCTTCAGAGCCTCTCCAACAACACCCATCCACACGTAACATGACCGGGCACCTCAGCTGCACTCGGAACACACGTGAGGGTGGGAGTCCGCCTTTGTACATTAGTCATTTCCCATCTGCATACTGGTTAACTGAACAGAATCTTCTACATTCTGGAAGATGCATGTGCTTAATAGACCAGTTTTCTGTCCATTTACATCCGTGGCAGCTGGAGTTTTCCAGCTAACAGCTCGCCATAGCAAAAATGAGAGGACGTGTTCCTGGGAAACAAAACTCTCTTCCTCCTTAGTCTGCAATTAATTTCCTTTAGCTTACTGAAAGGTCTGCTTGGTTTTGGTTCGGTTTTTTTTTTCCCCTCAGGCTTTCCCTGCGGAATGGAGAGAGAATTAAACAGGGTTTTTGGAACAGATGTTTGGGGAATCTGGTATTTAGTCTACGACAACTGCTTTCTAAAACTGTCCCTAACTTTCGCATAAGCCACTTTATAAACCCAAATAAATAAAACTCTGTTCCATAGTTGCTCTTGTTGACTCTTCTGCAGTAAGCACTGCAACTTGAGTTCATATTAAGTCAACAACTGAGCTTTCCAAAATGGCACCATATAATTACATCAACGCTGTATCAACTGTGATGTTTGTGATCTTACTAGAAGGGCACTGAACATGGTCTGTTGGAAGAAAAAGGTAGCACCAGATCCATACCCATTCTTTTTACAACGAAGGAAAATCTCATACTGGAAAAAAGCTACTATCTACCACCACATTTGCTCACTCTGGATCTTACCAAGCATCTGATCTGCAAACCTCCACAGAACTTAGGGGGAAAACTGTACATCTAAGGAAGCACTCGGGTTCCTTCAACACCTGGCTCTAGTGCTGTTCATCTGAACAGGGAGATTTACTTCAACACTATGAATTAAACATTAATGTCATTCCTATTTCTGACCATGTTCCAGGGGACTCTACTCAAGGGCCACAGGAAGGGCCATCCCCAAGGCAGCTTTGCCACAATAAAAAGTCCTCTGTATCTCAGGACATTGTGGAAATCAGGCACTGAAATGGGGCTCCAGAGACAGCACGTGTTACTGTACACATAGAAATGGCATACAAAAGATTTCTAGTGGTTATTCCCCAAATGCCGTCCAGTGGCATTCCCCAAATGCCGTCTTCTCTAGAGTGCTCTGAGCTTCAGAAACCAACAATGAAGATTTAGGAGTGCCAAAGTCTAGAACTGGAGCCATATCAAGGGCTATACAGACTTCAGGAAGCTGCTAATTAGTCTGCCCTTCTAAAATTGACAAAATACTTCACTTGGCTTGAATTAACCATGTTTAGGTCCTTTCGTTTGAGGACTTTTATATAAAACTGCTGCAAGCTCTTCCAGTTCAGTGCTAAGAAAGGACACAAGTGACACAGGAACAGGATTTCCAACTGCTGACTTCACTCATTTCCCAAACTCAAACCCTGGCCTCACTCCATGTGTGCCAGAACCAATGGTGACACCCATAATCCCCCCTCCAGGAAAATAATACCGAAGATATCTGAAACCCAGCACTTGAAAAATCAAGATCTTCAAGACTTCATATGGGGCTGAAATCTGCATTCACTATCTTATGACAATATCAGTGCTACGAGAAGGGAATTCTGATATGATATTCTGAATCATAAAAATATCCATCAATTCTTCTTTGGAGAGTATTCCTCAGGCTCAGCACTATGCCAGCCACAGTCAGCATCACTTCCATCCTCGGTGCCTCACCTCCCACAAACCATTACACCTTCAGCCTGGAAGATGGTCTGACAAAACCAGGAAGAGGGAAGAAACTCAGGTAACAGTGCTAACACTCTCTCTGTGGCGGAGTTATCTGGCAGGAAGAAGAGGAAAGTACGGCTCAGTAAACACAGGTTCCAAGTCCAGTTTTGGACGTGGTGGGAAGCTTTCCTGAAACATGACTGATTTAACACCATTAGACAGCATGTGAGCAGGGCCTGCACCTGCCAGCTGCAGTGGACAAAAGGTGGACAGACAGAAGCTTTCTTACTTCCTCTTGTACTTTGTAATTAATACCTCTAAAGGCGATGGCTCTTCTTATCTTAGCCAGCACCAAGCTCAGACTGTAACATCACAACCTACGACCATCAAGAACATCTTCTCCCTCTTTAACAAGAACATTGTGGTATTTGAGTGATTTTTTCCCCAGCATGGCAGATGTATTTATTTTCCAATTAAAAGAGACTTAAATCACACCTGGCAGAACAAGATAACTCACTAAAACATATTCTGATCTTGTTTTATGTTTTAACCAAGTCTCCTACGACCCACTCTGCATTTCAGTATCATGTAGACAGGTTTAATAAATAGCTAAGAATCAGTAATGAGCATCCTGTAGAAAACAAAGCCATTAAAACAAAACTTAACAAGTTCTCGGTAACAGGGACACCCCTCTGCAGCCATAGGGTCATTGCATAAGGCAGAAGTGAAGGTTTTCTAACCTCTTACAAGCTCCATCCAAGCGTAACAAACTGACTATTCCCAAACTGACAACTGCTTCATGTGACGTGTCCTGCAGTAGGAAAGCACAGTGTGTCTGCACAAAAAGGCAGATAAAAGCAGTAACACAAACAGCAGCTGGCTGCGCTTTCACGGTTGGAAAAAAAGAAAGAACAAATAGCTTCTCTTAGTCTCATGCTACCGTTGAAGATGGAAGGACCTCTAATCTTGTAAGGAATGGAGCCAGAGGCGTGCTGGGGCAATCTGAATGCTACAGAGACAAGGCTTGGAGGGAAACTCTGCAAATGCTGTTTTCATACGAAACACAGTGATGAAAATCCGTAGGGCTAAGGAGGAGAAGCCTGCTCCTTCCTCCCAGCACCAGCCCGACCCTTCACTCTGTCTGCTGCTCTTTGGCTACCACGCTACTGAAGTAGAACTGATACGAGCCTATCCCTTGTCTGTTTGCCAGCATGTCCCTGCCTCTTAAAACCTTTTATTTCTAGAAAGAGACCCTTATGGCCTATCTGTAAAGAAAACTGGAAACCTAGAGACTTGCGGAACAGGGAGGGAGAGCACATTGGGCAGCCCTGTGCAGAGGAAGTCAGGCAGGAATGGGGTCTGGTTGATCCAATGTTTCCAGCTACCACCTAAAACCCCATCACAAGTCCTCACACAGGCTGCAGGTAGGACAGGCAGGTCTGCCCATGCTGCCACCGAGACTCACAGCCACAGACTTCGCCCCTCTGGCACCGAGGGACTTGTATCACTTGCTCTCCATGGCAGCACACTGTTCCTGTGGATGCACTGGTGGGCAGGACACAATTGCACCAGTCTCGTAGTTTTGCACCTAAACCACTACTGTGATTTGCTCGCTGCAGCAGAGCTGCTCCTTCACACCCTTCATGCACGTTTCTGCCAGCCCTGTGCTCCCTGATTTTCTCCCCAAGGAATTTGTCACATATTTGCCCAAGACTTCTTATGAGCCATCTCCACCTGAGCCACTGCTCCCCTCCATAACATGGCACAGCCATAATGAACATACATGACATCTGCTCCTTGGGCCTTAAATCTGTACAGCAAAATCTCATGAAAACATGAGGAAAGTGCACAGTAGGGACAACAAAGGAGTACACAGAGTCACAGAATTGTTTGGGTTGGAAGGGACCTTAAAGCTCATCCAGTTCCAACCCCCTGCCATGGGTGGGGACACCTTCCACTAGAGCAGGTTGCTCCAAGTCCCGTCCAACCTGGCCTTGAACACTGCCAGGGATGGGGCAGCC